>KZ302003.1:0-146799 GCA_002554575.1 Amanita thiersii Skay4041 | reverse complement strand
GGGCTACTCTGGTCCCCAGGCCTCCTTACTCATCGCCTTACCAAGCTACTTACTCATCTGGTTACCAGTAGTAGCTATTCTTATTTTCTTACTTGTTTCATCATATTACTTTAATTCATCCTAGCTACCACTTCGTGTATATAAGCAGTAGCTACTTGCCTAGGATTCCCTAGGCTTTCAATACAAGTATTCCTCTTACTCTCACTTTGCTCTCACTGTCTGAAGACCTACCTAGAGCTCATTGCTCTACCTAGCCATCAGACATATCTACATCTTATCTAAGTGGTGGTTACTTCACTATTGCCGCTTACCTTGAGAGTCCTATACTTGGTCTTTGGCTTACTGCCTGAGCACTGAGATAGATGTCCCTTACAACAAACAATGGATTAAAGTGAAAGGTAAAGTAAATGGCAGAAAGGGGATTCAAACCAAGGACCTCTCAGAGGTTATCCGAGATGACCGAGGTTGATAAGATAAGATAATCCGAAGCGTGCATCTAGACAGGTGCTAATGCAACTGTGCGTCTAAACAGGTGTCAATAATGGATGAGGAAAGAATGGGGAAAATGAAAGAAAGAAGAAATAAAAAGGAAATAGAAAGGAAGTATAACAGAAAGTGGTTAAACACAAGGCTGTAAGGGATGTCTATCTCAGTGCTCAGGCAGTAAGCCAAAGACCAAGTATGGGACTCTCAAGTATAGCAGCAATGGCGAGGTGACCACTGCTTAGATAATGTAAGGGACATCTATCTCAGTGCTCAGGCAGTAAGCCAAAGACCAAGTATAGGACTCTCAAAGGTGAGTGGCAATGGCAAGATGACCACTGCTTAGATAAGATAAAGATATGTCTGATCACTAGGTAGAGTGATGAGCTCTAGGTAGATCTTCAGACAGTGAGAGTGAGATGAGAGTAGGAGGAATACTGTTAGAACCTCACTATACAACCCTATACTGCGATCCAACTGTCTCTCAGGTGTTGCTCCAAATAAGCTTGAGGAGAAAGAGAAGAGAATAGCGAGACTCTATTGAAGTTATACAGTGGGATAACTATCAAAGAGCTAGAGACCAAACAAACTACAACAGTGGTTGAAATACAAAGAAAAGAATAAAAGAATGG
This sequence comes from Amanita thiersii Skay4041, assembly GCA_002554575.1. NCBI lineage: Eukaryota > Fungi > Basidiomycota > Agaricomycetes > Agaricales > Amanitaceae > Amanita > Amanita thiersii. The sequence continues at coordinate 145,684 of KZ302003.1, read as the reverse complement.
CCAAAGGCTGAATGGAACTATCAACTTCTGAGAACAAGAATGAAGGAAGCGTGTGTTTAGGTTCAGCATTAAAGAGAGACGTGTGTCTAGACAGGCGTTAATGAAAGCATGTATTTAAATCAGTATTAATAATGGGTAATGGTAAAAGAGAAGAGAAGGAAGAGAAAGAGAAAAAGAAAAGAAATAGAAATTGTAACAAATATTTGTATTGAAAGCCTAGGGAATCCTAGGCAAGTAGCTACTGTTTATATATACAAAGTGGTAGCTAAGACGAACTAGAATAATGCAATGAAACAAGTAAGAAGATAAGGATAGCTACTACTGGTAACTAGATGAGTAAGTAGCTTGGTGAGGCAATGTGTTAGAAGCTCACTAATACTACCGTATCCGCGATCCAACAATCCTCAGGCGTCACTCCAGAAGTTGAAGAGAAAGAGATTTAGAGAGAAGAGGGCGATGGGGACGAGGAGAGGAACTTTTGAATAGTATTACTGTGAGGTAAACTATCAAAGAGCTAAAGGAATAACTAATATAAACAGCGAACTAAAAGGAATGGTAAAGTAAAGCAAACGACACTGAAGAGAATCGAACCGACGACCTCTCGGAGGTTATCCGAGATGGCCGAGGTCGATAAGATAAGATGAGGCTAAGCGCGCGCCTAGACTGGCGCTAATACAAGCACGCGTCTAAGTGAGCGCTTATGACGGATGAGGGAAAAGTGAAAAGAAATAAAAAGAAAAGAATAAAGAAAAGATTCATAACACAATGAATAAGGATACTTGGGGACCAGAGTAGCCCAAAGTAATAGTCAGCAATGTTGACTACAAGTGAAACACCATCCACAGAGGCAGTAAAGATGAGTATTTGCAAAGGGATAAATAAAGGTAAACAAGTAAGCATCAAAGCATCGAAAATAGGGGCTGCATAGAAAAAGGGGTGCTTAGGGGTTGAACCTTGAGCACTGAAGGTTGGAGGGCATAACAGCTTTCAATACAAGTATTCCTCTTACTCTCATCTCACTCTCATTGTCTGAGGATCTACCTAGAGCTCATCACTCTACCTAGTGACCAGACATATCTTTATCTTATCTAAGTGGTGGTCACCTCGCCATTGCCACTCACCTTTGAGAGTCCTATACTTGGTCTTCAGCTTACTGCCTGAGCACTGAGATAGACATCCCTTACAGCCAAGGAGTATGATTGTGTGGATCAGGAAGCAATTCTGTACATCAAAAATACAGCTGGTGCTCTTGCTGCAGCTGATTGCATAATTCATGAGCTGTTTCAATGCCACAATATGTTGAAAAGACTGGCTCCCAGAGGGAGTTGCCCAGTCCAGAACGCCTGTGCAAGTGCTAGGCTAATCCCTAGGGGAAGCTAGTAGCTAGGGAGCTAACTTACTGGTTAGTGAGTTGCTTATGCTACTACTGGAAGCTCTGTAAGAACTTGTATTGCTAGGACGCCAAATGGTCCTCTTTTATACTGTACAGAAGTATGTGCACAGACCAATATTCTATGCGTGATTCTACCTGGGGTAGCTGCGCATTTACCTGAGGTAACTGCACATGATATCACTGCGATATTCATAGATATCCGCAGTCTATCTCCAAGGTATCCATGGATCAATGAGCGACTCATGGTAGGCTATAATTAGATGAACTATTTATAACTTATTTACAGTCCGATACTTTAGCACCTTAAGGGCGGCTATTCTAACACAATAGAGGATTGCAAGTGCAATGATTGTAAATGTTGGAAGTACAATAGTAGTGCTACAGTTCGCAGTTTTGTGACATGTGACGTCACACTCTCCATATTTGGTAGTTACACTGTATCAGTAGCATAAGTCCTAACCACAATGCTGTATTCCATCCTCTGGTGCGAGTTATACCTTTCTTCAGTAAATTCCTTTATTTGACTCTCTTCACCTTCATTGAATTCTTCCTCAGCAGATAAAAGCTCTTGGAAGAAGGCGACCTCCTCGTCATCCATATCTTTTAGTGAGTTACTATATCGGGTACAATCATTTGGACAATAATTATGAATTTCAGATCCTAAATTATGTTATGGTTTGGGCTTGTTTACAGCAATAAAATACCCATCAGATGGCACCCCATCGGCTAACATTTAGAAACGAATCTAAGTTTCTAAACGTTATGGAAAGTCATCCACTCTCAGATAACTTGAATAAGCAGTTACCGTATCAAACGACAAGCATATCAGACTGATTCCCTATCTAGAACTAAGCTAGTGGCTTCCTTTGCCTTCTCAGGCTACGCAACTGTCAAGGAAGCAACTCAATACCAGCACCGTATACCTAAAGTGGAATAGGTGAGTTACAGACTTACACTTTCCACCCAGCCTGAGTTACCTAATGTGATCAGTCTTTTCGGTGAGCAGACTAATGACGGGTACCACAACATTGGTGTTGACATAAATAGTACAAAAGCTACAACCACCCATTGCGAATTGTAGCCACTAGTATAACTGGCTCCACGATTCAGCCTATCTACGCAAAGAATTTTTTCTCTCCACTCTGATCACATCCCTCGCCAAATGGCTGGAACGGCACAGACTGAAAGCTAAATTACAAACAATCGCAATGACCCGCCCTATAGTAGATTTTTAGTGGGATATACATCATACAAGTTTGGTTAGGCTGCTGCGAGGCAGCTACTGGAAGTACAAGAACATAGTCGAACCAGCATGTTCCAGCTCCAAAAAGACTTCTACTTCTACTAAATAGTCCAAGCTCTCGACAAAGAATTGGGGTTTCGGAGTGCTGAAAGTGCCTCCCATACCACTGGCATGTTAAGTTGAGGGATGTGTATGTGCATGATTCTATCAAATGCAGTCATCGGGAGTAAAATTGTGCATGTTTCCTGCGTCCCTTAAGTCATGACTCAACCATAAGTGTATGACACATTAAGCATTTCTCACCTTAAAATCGAGCAACTTCGGTTGTGGCGTCACAATAGGACTACTACACCATACCAAATACGAGAGGGTGCGGACAGTTACCTGCTAAGGGACAAGACTAGCGACGGGGTGTGTGAGAATGCCTCATTGTCAACAACCCTCCCCAAAGTATATAATCTCGCTGATAGAGCTGCGAATACGAAGCATGGATTTCAGCCTACTTGTCAAAGTGCCATTGCTTGTGCTCGCAACAGCTTTTCTTCACTTGTCATTCAGAGCGCCAAATCCAAGGGTATCTAGAAAAGATGGTGTGGTGACAACAGTGGGTGAAAAACATATCAGGATCACGAGCGCTGTGATACCAGCCTTTAGGGTAAGATCATTTAACAAGTCTGCTTCTTATAAGTATGATATAACCGTAATTCGACAGAGAATGTTCTTATTTGCAACGCTAGCAGAAACTGGGATCGTTGTGGCGAGGGCGTGTCCATCAGTGCCCATATCCGAGAAGATCCTATCAGTTGCATTGTTTGCGGGTCACGATGGAAGAAACATAGAGCTAACTGCAATCAGAGTTGTGGCATGTCTCCTCGGCCTTCTAGGCTCATCTATATGCCTCTGGTGTTATCAAGAACTTGGGAAATACTTCACATTTGAATTGAGTGTACAGCAGGACCACAAGCTTATCAAGACAGGGCCATATAGCATAGTGCGCCATCCGAGTTACACAAGTTTCGTTTGGAACAGCATGGCCGTCATTACTATCCATGGTGCACAAGGCTCATGGGTTCGGGAATCTGGGTTGCTCAATTCATTTGTAGGGAAAATACTGGCGTTGAGTGCATTAATATTCTTGACAACGACTAGCATGGGATTGCTAAGGAGGGTTGGAGAAGAGGACGAACTAATGAAGAAGCAATTTGGCAGCCAGTGGGATGAATGGGCTGTAGAAGTCCCTTATGTCCTTTTACCTGGAATTATCTAATTAAGGCATGTTACGTTCAAGTTCGTACTATAGCACATGAAGGAATAGCTTAAGTTTGAGTGTCTCGTCAAACTAGGTTAGATGGCATCATCAGTCATCCCTCCACAACTCGGAACTCTAGTTTATGATTGTTTTTTGAGTACTGAATTGATAACGGATGAAGGTGGATTACCGTTGACAATTTCGGATCTAGAACCCGCCGATGCCTCATCTCCTTGCTCTCCTGCGTACTGCAGTAATTATAATTATCCACCAGGCCAACGATTGGAATAAACTGGGTCCAAGACATATCCAGACAGTCGGGTGCTGTGCAGCCCACATTCATGCGGGATTTTGGCTGCACGACAACGTTTGTCAACTGGAATCAATTCATTGGGAATGATCCTGATAGTTAAAGAGTGTGAGGCAAGAGTTGTTACAAGACGGGTCTTAAGGAGAACACAACGATTCAAGAGGATGTGTTTCAGTTAATAAGAATCGAGATGACACGGCCAAATAAGACCAAACAATATCAACACACACAATTTACGATACGACTCAGACTCGGAGTACATACTTCAACTATTGTTAATTGAACTAATCTATTGAAAACAATCTCAAGTTTCAAGGAACAATCACCTCTCCAATTTCTGCAACAGGAGCACCTTCTATCTCAAAAATCATCTTCGACACGCTATCTTCAACGGGTGTCGGACCCCAGGGTGCTGCGCCATACTGGCCTTCAACAGCCGCAATTGGCCAGTTCGAGTCATCAAACCAGGGTTGTTCCAATCCCTCCGGGGTTCTTTGAAAGGAGACACCACTGACGGCCTCGACGTTACTCAAACAAGCGCAATCTGACGTCTCGAACTCGATTGCTGAAATGACTTCAACAGTCCACCACCTGAATTATTAGTGGCTACTGCCAAAACAACAATATCCAATGAAGGTAGGTCAAAGACACAACGTTGGACCTTGGCATAATTATGTGCAGATTCTATCATCTTGCCATTGACATACAGTGTGTATTCATCGTCAGCGCCAATCATGACTGTGCCGGAAGTAGCACGTTGTCCACTAGGGATTTGAACCGTCTTATGAAATGTGCGTGCTCCTGGTGGACTACCATTGTTGACTTCGTCTGCTCAAATCCAGCTTGAATTAGTAAGTATCAGAGCAAAAGCAGGTGGCAGGACATGTCCTGGAACCGTCGAGTGCTGATCAACGGTGCGACCAATTGCTGTCATCAAAATCGACTGGTTCGAACCCAGAAACGTCTGTGTGTGCCCGCCAGTTGGTATCAGTCACAGTGGTCTCGTTGGTTCCATCCATATAAGTAATTAGAATGACAGCAAGGACACCAGCAGGGGTGCTTACACCATCCTTGTTCCGTGCCCTCACAGCAAATACGTTACACCTGGAGTCGGACCTTATGCAGTATCGCTGGCTAGTTGTATAATCATTGCTGGTGCCAACTTGGTTTTTATTCAGATACAGAATGTAAGTGTCATCAGCCGTGATAAGGATTTCGGTGGAGACAGTCCTCTTGTCATGCATATAGAATTCTCCACGGAAATCCCAGATGCCGGGAGGCTGAGTAGTATTAGTAGTGGGAACATCCCAGACCATTTGGCACCAGTAGCTACATGACTAACAGAAATAGCAAATAGAAAGTATAAGAAAACTATACAAAGGAAAGATTAGTTATGTAAACTGATGATGAGAAAACGCCTCTACCTTTGACTGCCATTGTTGTAGGAGATGTAGAACCAGGCTGCAGAGTCTGCCGCTTTTATACATGAATCAGGGCACGAAATTAGAGCCACGTTTGTGATTAGAGGGATCTGCGGATACTGTTTTTGACAGGATCTGGGTCCCAGAGCCATTTCTCGTGATAGTAGATACATGCAACGGCTTCTAGATGAATTGCTCTTCATCAGCTCTAGAACATGTATGGCAAGACAGTGATAGTATCAAAACTATTTCCTGATATGCGTAACGAACCTTTCTACATCAACAATGGCATTAACAGAATTTTGAATCCGCACGTTTCGGAATTTCATCTAACAAGGTATGTATCTGTGTTCTGAATTGGATACTGTACAAAGCTCTCAAGTATTGACCTTTACTGTCCTCCTAGAGGGCACACCAATAATAGTTGATATATAGGTCAATACCGAATACATCCATTCCCAGATGAAATCAATTACATCTCTATGGTTAGTACTAGGTGGATAAGGCAAGTTGCAATGCATGTCATCTCTCTTTTTGTGTTAGATAGTATTCACTTCTATCACAGGGATATCTGGTGCTAGCTACGCTTCATATAATGACCATTTACCTCTCAGTAGACTAGAATACCACCCAGCCTTCGGATAAGTGACATTTTCGGGTGCTACTTGAATTCGGCTCCGCCACCGCTCGGCGGAGAAGCTCGTATTCCTATTTTCGACGATCTTCGAGCTATAGGCTCTGTTGATGATGGTTCTAGATGTGTATCGTCCCACTCTAATAGTACTTATTTGTCGAACATCTTCCGACCTTCTGGTTGGTGAAGAAGTGCAGACGAGCAGTTCCGAATAAGACCACGCAGTGGGGCTATTGGTTCAATCCAGGGTCAAGTCTTATTCAATGCTCAACATCTTAGGTTATAGCCGATGTACGTCATGGTTCAGAGAATCACAACAGTCACAGAACGACAAAAATGTGAGTCAAGGACTTGGTACAGAAGAAAGTAGCTTAGGGAACTACGACATTCCTCGCAACTACGTCTAGAGCACGTTCAGGTTTGGCTGTGGTGGTGGAAATGCCTTTCGAAGTTCGAAGTGGGAAAATCCCCTCCAATAATACGGCCCCTTGATAATTGCAATAGCCCAAGCAGAGTCGTCGAAACCATGCTGTTAGAACCCAAATGTGTTACATTTCCAAGAGGCATCAGTAACTAACGTGATACTGCTGAAGCACTTGTAATCACTCATATCAAAACAGCTTGCAACAATGACGCCCACTGGCCCGCCACCATTCTTGGTGTAAGTGGCGATTAGGAGGTCTGTTGAAGGCTTGGGAGAAGGTCAGAGACCCAGCGCTTGACACTATGCCAGTTGTTGCCTGGGTCGATAATTTCCCCATCGACATAGTGTGTAATTGTTATCAGGGCTGATCAACTTGGTGCCAGAATCGCGCTCAACCCGTTGGGACGCGAAGTATCTTACGGAAACCACACCATCCAATGGTATGCATTGCCGTTGGCATCAACTTTGTTCTTCCAGACCCGGTTTGCATAAGTGATGTAAAGAGGCGGAGAGAATGGACTAGTAGGAATGATCCCGTGCGGTGAGGCTCCTGCGTCGTTCTACTGGACGACAGCCAGAGGCCACTGGACATGTCGAAGGAAAGTGTTTCAAACCCGGGCACAACTGTGTTTGCGGGCCAAGTAGCATAAGTGACGAAAGATGGTGTGGGGCCATCTGTGAACGTGATTTGGACCACAAAGACACCAGTGAGTCCCCACTAGCTGTGGCTTTTCGCTACGAATACATTAAAGGCAGAGTCCCACCCAATGTAGTAATGCAGACTGGTCTGATAGCTATCTCCAGTTTCAATTTTATTCCTGTTGACATACAAGATGCATTCGTTATCAGTGGTGATTTCGGTGTACAGTACATAGCTTTCTTGCCAGCTTAAGTGGGAAATCTCTTGCAGAAGACGCGCTGCTGTCGTTAGGTTGGATGCTGTCGATACTTCGTTTATCGTAGCTGTAAGATGGAAATGTAAGCAAATAGCTGATGGCGAGTAAACTGATCAATCTTACCGTGGAGATATTGTCGACGAACTTGATTGTTGTGCAGAGATTTATACAATGCCGTCGAGCTTTTATACATTTAGAAAGCGTCAAAAACAGTAATCGATGGTTTGGAATATTGGAGACAGAGCGCTCTGCGCTGTGCTCGGATATTAGCGGGATAGCGTTCTTGCACTTGTACTACCCAGTCCTTATTCAACGCAGATTGCCTGCTCAAGGAGGCACCCTGTTGAGGTAACTCTCGTGCCCAATGCACTTGAACTTGACAGTGGTGGGACAATTCCTTAGCGAACGTTGCGACATGATGAACGATGACCATTGTTTCATATGCAACGTCCCTGAAGGTACTGGATAGAGATCTGCATTCTATCTATCAAATATTAGATCCCGGAGCATTTTGCGACCTATGTCTAGTAGATCATTTTAATAGACATCGCTAATGGAGTTCCAGGCTTGAGGCTGGGGTCAACTTCAGTTTGGTTCGGCCACTGAAGGATCGGAGTTTGTATAGCTTTACTTGAGTGGGCCCTGCAGTTGTTATTTCACTCGTGTCGTCTGCCTTTGTCCTGCTTTTGTGACTTACCGTTTTAAATCCTTGACGGACTACCACAGTGTCTCAGTTAAGTCAGGATTGATATTAGAGCTTATGAAGCACGACTTACTGTTTCCCCTGAATGTCCCTTGTGCACTTTCACCTCGAATTATATGATTATGGTCCATGCTGTAATACACGAAAAAAAAACCAAAAGTCGCATTAATAAACAGAGTGACGCAAGAGCAGTCTGAGTCAGGTACAGATAGACATCACCATAAATCATCCATGCACAGCTCAAGATCCTTGCATCTCCACATCATCATCGTTTTGAAGTTGCGAATCGACAACGGCTGCAAGGTGGATTATCGTCGACCATTCCGGATCTAGAACCCAACTGATGCTACTAAGCACATTCCCTCGCTCTTTTGCATATGTATCCACTAGCCGAACAATCGCAACGAACTGGTGCCAAAACCTATCCGGACAACCCGAATTCTCTGCCTGCGCCCTATTATAATGTTGATGCAGCACATGTTCATGAGCGACTGCAGCGGTAAGCCAGCGTTTGTCTACTGGCCTCACTCCATTATTGGAGATGATATCGATGAGTCCAAGAATGCACGTTTTCAAACGCCGCTGAAACTCGGGTTCTTGCTTTTATCAGGTTCGATAGATGGCTAAACGAGCCATTTTTTGCAGGCAGATAAAAACGTTGCCGAAAGGTCATACAGCATAGGAGGGTGCATTGTTGTCGATTGGAATAAATGTCGTTGAACGAATCTAAACACATTTTCTACATGATTTTTAGGAAGAGAATTGCGTGCAAGTGTGAGTGTTGCCGCTGATAGTAGTTCAAACTCGAGTTCAGGCGAAATACCTAATAATGAAGTCGCATATATTAGCATTATTCATGGTACTAGGGTGGTTCATACCTTCTGTGTACCACGGGAAGCTCATACACACAGCTTCGGGTTCGGAGATATTCCTGATATGGTGAATGTATACTTCTGCTACGTGGTCCTTGAACATTCGATGCCGATATACATGTTTAGTGAGAAAGGTCGTAGACAATATGTCGATGTTTTGCTCTGAATTTTCGTTGTGATACAAGAACGCAGTGGGTTCAAATCCAGCCACGGCTGATGAGGTCGTCGAAAGCAGCACAGGTGCAGCGGAAACTTCCATGTCCTTGATGCAGAAATAAATCGATTGGATGACCTGGGCACTTTGAGTGAATGTAGTCTTTATCCATCTGAGCCCATTCAAGGTGTCATAAGAGCTCGAATTACCAGATGTGAATGCCATGCCGAACGGCGGTACAAATATCGGCTGTTGTAGTCATGCCAATTTGAGTCTTGCAAATTGTCCCACCGAAGACAGCTCCAGGTGAATACAAAAAGGGATTTAAACAGTTCAAGCTTGTATGTAGTAAATCGTAAACGAAGCATTGACCCTTCAAACAACCGATGGAGTGACGTGATAAGAGAGAATAACCACTTATGTATCAGTAACCAAAGTGTCAGTCGATAGACCAGCCAAGACTGCGGAAATTTGTAGGGACACTAGGGTACCTGAAGATAGCGGTTTCCAGGAAAGAGCGATTGAAATGTTGGAAGAAACGTGGTTATGAGCATGAAAAGTAATGTCAGACCAATGGCAAATTGTGACGGGTATCGCGACGCTTAGATCTAAAGACCATAGAAAGTCGATCAATCCGGCAAAGAAGAGCACAAGGGCAGCTTGAAGAAGAAGGGGCGGGGCAGAAAGGATAGAAGGCACCTTCCAAGCGAAGAAACCCTCGTAGCGCATCTGACGCATCCCTATTGCTGCTTGGTGAGATGATGTCCCTGCAACACGCTGATATTCCCGCAACCATTGTAAGCATGAAATGCCAAGTAGAACGGTTGAAAGACTGAGTGTGAGACTCAGAAACCAAAAGATGTTGATACGCTTTGAAGAGGATATAGGAGTGAAAGACGGTGGTGTGATAAGAGTTGGCACATCCGAAGTCGCATTAGTACTTTCAATCCCTGTTTGCAACTTTGGTAATATCTGTACGAGGAGTTGTGCCGAAGTAGCTGCATAGTCCTCTTGAAGAGAGTGATACGAGTCCACTGCAAAAGCGGTCATGGCTGCAAAAGGCCAGCCTGGTAAAATATACCTTGGAGGGGGGGATCTTCAACATGATAGTGAAGTCAACTCACGAATATAAGCAACTTGTCAATCTCTTCCTTCCACACATCACACATATCCTTGTCATACTTCCTGACTAGATCCAGACAATGTCCCCAGTGATTGTATTGTAACGGAGGGAGCTGGTATTTTCTGTTTCTTGAGTAGTGATTGCTGAATGCCTAAGCATGAATGAACCCTGGTGCTCGCAGCCATGTAGATAGACTCAAACCTCATCTACCAAGTCCCCGTGAATATGCAGTGCAGATGCCGGCATTAGCTCTTGACGCGAGGATCAACTTACAGCCCTTGAAAAATATTGCGGGTGGTGAGATTTACGAAATAGGGTTCAAATCAATCATTTGCCTCATTCTTACAGTTGGAATACAGCTTTGATGCAACGCTCCATATAGATTATTTTCTCACCATCAGAATAAAGGTACCACGTCCATCTTCGTCCTCTCACTGTATCCAAGGTTCTGTTTTTCAATTGTGACCGATGTACTTGCGATTGGCTGACGAAGAATATATTCAGGAAAGATAGAGCAACAATCAGCGTCAATGACATCCACCCTCGGGGGCAATGCGTAGCGGCTGAAAAGTTTAGCAACATTGGAGAGAGACATATAATAACTGTTTCGCTGAGCAGCCTGACAAGTCTGCTTGCTAACCGGCCAGTTATTGCGTCGCCGACTATTCGAACATTCACTACCGTGACCTTATTGCGCGTGGCCGTAGAGCCAGATACCAATGAACATCAGGATCCGACCTGCCGCCGACATTATCAACCTGAGTGCTACCAACTGCACAAAGACTACTTCATATCCCCCTTCAGATCTACGCGACATTTCGCATCCTAGGCGTGGCGCGGTTCAGATTTGTCACAAACGGCAGAAGAAAAGTGATCCATCGACAATCAACCCAGACGAGTCGAACATCAGATGCTCCAACGATCAGTTACCGGCAGAGATCCTTCATATCATATTTAAGTTATGTGCAGCACGCGTAACGTTTCCTCTGCGGATGCGAACTCCATCGACCGCCGTTGTCTTATCTCAAGTATGTGTCATTTGGCGACGCGTCGCATTGACCACTACCGAGCTCTGGGCCGACGTGGAAATCGTTGGTAGCGCCAGACAGGACGTGATAGACAACATTGTTGACCAGTGGTTATCTCGCGCTGGCAAGCTACTCATGTCCGTGCGATGGAAATACTTTAAACCTGGTTTCAATACTCCAATCCACGACTTATTCTTCGCTGATCGACTGAAGGAAATCACGCTCATACAGCGACATTTAGAGGTTCCACAGCTTCTGTCGATGCTTTCCAACGCGCCTCTATCGCAATTAAAGCGACTGGAGTTGACCTGTTACGCTGAAGGGAGGGACACCGCCGATATACCACTGTTATGCAATCACTGCCCCTTTCCGAACCTAGAGTTCCTCATGATCTATTCTTGGTATGATTTTTTCACTGCTGAACATCTTTCCCTACCATGGGGTTGCTTGCGTCACCTCGAGATTAACATCCCGATGCCTTTCTCCGAGGTGATGAACGGCTTCCGCGAGGGCTCCTCACTGGAAAAGTGCACATTGTATATCTATGCCGACGACAGCGATCTTATGCCCCAAAGCGACATTCACCTTCCTTGCTTGGAGTTGCTGAGAGTCACCGTCGTGGATCTAGATTTGGGCTTATTGATGAGGCCCCTAGTTCTTCCTAACCTCCGATGCCTTATGATAGAAGGGGACGATGTAATTTGGAACGCCACGGCGTACTCATTTATGTCACAACGTTCTAAGTTTAATCGACTGCAGAAAGTATGCATCGGAGACCTTGGCCGCGCGCTCGTCGACGTTGATCAGCTTCTAGAAGCTTCGCCCACCCTGTCAGACTTACAAGTTAGAACCTCGCATATTCGGCTAACGCCCGAAGCGTTGACTTTATTGTCGACGGGTGTGTTGGGACCTTCTCTTAAACGTCTCGACACAACGTGTTTTGTAAGCCCTGGTCTAGTGCTTACCATGCTTGAGGCACGCTTAAAGCACGTCGAAGCTGGTCATTCCGAGCAGGGCCAGGCGATCACACTCTTGGACGATGTAAGTTTCAAGGTCACTGAAGATTTGGATCCATATTTGCGGCGAATAGTTGCATTGATAGTCGAGGGAATAGAAATCAAACTCCACCGAGTTTATCCTGCTGGTATTATCCATTGAATAATAGTACGCGTGTATTGTGATTATAATGTACAGGACGCTTGACTCGAACTTTAGTTATTTGTACTGACTGTGTGACATAATTGAACCATGTTTATGACTTGGCTACGTTGGACTCAAATTCGATCAAGAATGTTAAAGAGGTACGAAATGACATAATGCTGATGCATCCGTGGTGACATAATGTGATGTTTTTCCTGAAATATCAAGAAGATAGTTCATTTCGGTCCTAGAACGCCCGAAAGGAACTGATGGATAATACATCACAGTGAAGGTCCTAGTCACAGTACCGTGCGGCTCTAGTCAATATGTAAGTGCACGGTCAGTTCCTCACCTCAATGGGAAAGTCACGATGGCACACGAAGCATTGCCATCACCGTTATCGGACACGAGTTTTCCCATATGGTTATTCCCAGTATGTGTGGATCAATGTACTGCAACAATATATCATTTTATTTTATTGGCAGGTCGCACGACTCGCAAGAACGAGGCTCTCCCATTGGGGTAGCATTGAAGGGTCATCTTTTTTGTTGGTGATTGGCTCCTCTCTCCTTGTACTGTGCAAGGGAAACGGACTCTACAGTTTGTCGGAGAGCTATCGCTCCAGAGTGACCATATTGATGAGATCATAGAACGCTACAGATTACGGAAGGTGCTCTAATGTTTTCCATTCGCATATATGCTGCTGGCACCAACTGATCCTTGGCAGGTGATCATACTCTCACAAACAAAAGTCAGCTGTTCGGACGTGGGAGCTGACGGGAGCAAGTACTCCATTTATAATGCAAGGTGTGTAGCTGTGTAGAAAGGAGTCAGGCAACGATTGACATGGCTGAATCGAATCCACAGAGGCCTCGTAGGCTGAGGCTCGACTCTGCCGGATTACCGCTTATTCCGCAACCTAGCGATTCGCCATTTGATCCCCTCAATTATCCTACTGTTCGTATCATAACACCCACAACCAGAGAATTTAGCGCTGAAAATTTTTTTGAGACTAGTGGCTAAAATGTGCGATACTTCTTCAAGTATCCATACTGACCTTCCTTGCAACAATGAACATTGCCATTGTGAATCCTGCTGTGGTTCCCCTCTCTCAAGAGTTTCACATTTCGCATGTTGCGGCGACTTATCAGGCAACAATAGCAATCGGCGTCAGCGCTCTAGGTCCTCTTCTTTTTACACCGGTTGCCAATGTTTATGGGCGTAGGCCGGTTTATCTGATTACTATCCTTATCGGCTTCGTCACGGCTGTTGGCGCGGCACAAGCAACGTCCTACGGCGGTCTGATCGCAGCTCGAGCAATTAATGGATTCGGGACATCCTCTTCCATGTCTCTTGGTGCAGGGACAGTCGTTGATCTATTCTTCGTCCATCAGCGAGGAAAGGCTATGGGGGTGTTCACACTTATGTTGACCAATGGAGCACATTTAGCGCCTATCGTAAGTGATATTTGTTAAGCTGTGTCGGCTTTGACCAATGATATGCGTCCTGGAAGATTGGTGGTTACGTTGCTAGAGACAGGGGATGGAGGTGGTGTATTTGGGTTGGAGCAATATTAAATGGTGAGGTTTAATTCTTATCTCATGTATATTCGGCTCTGATGGTAGACCAAAAGGCATCGGGTTCTTAGTCTGCCTCTTCCTCCTCCCAGAGACACTCTTTGACCGCTCGCTACTTGTCGAAACTGAGCCAAGTACTCCCATCCCATCAAAAAGCCTGGACAACGATACTCAGTCTTCAAGCCAAAATTCGTTTGATGAACGCCCGCAGTTCACACTTTCCGTGTACCTCAAGCGGCTTTGGCTTTGGGACCTTGGGTATGCATATTCTGGGCATAACATTGGCTCAAAGGGACCTCGACGTAAAATTCGTCTCCGTGAATTTATCATTGAGCCCATGACCATGCTGAAATATCCGAGTGTGACGTTCCCCGCGCTTTATTAGTTCGTATTTTGTTTTCTTGTGAAAGTACAAGGCCGACAATTCTCAACAGCGCAGTATCTTATGGATATGCGTCGTTCGAACCTGGGCTAACTATGGCCACCCTCTTTACAGAGATCTATAACTTTAACGTCGTCCGCAATGGGTACGTGTTTCTACTATTGATAAAGGGCAAATAACCTACGGGACTCATGCTAGGCTTGCTAACGGTGTGAGTCTTCTTGTGGGAGCGTAAGTCTTTAGCTTTTCTGGAGCTCAGATTACCGTCTATAATTAATGCATCTCCAGTTCACTTGGAGAACTATGCTCTGGCCCTGTAACCGACAGCATGATGCAACGAGCTCGTCGACGTGCCTACGAGGCCAGAGCCAATGATCGACAATCTGGATCCTTGGATAAGGACTCGTCCAAAGAGAAAACGATGATGGAGCTCGTGGAGACATCTTCATCGGAAGAGCAGGATGATGGGGGTGCGAAGATCCCAGCGGAAGTGCGCCTCCAAGGTATATGGACGGGCGCGATAATGGTTCCCGCTGGGATATTGATGTGAGTGGCGTTTGTGGCTCTATGCTAATTGGGTTTGCTGATTTTTTTTAAATGATAGATGTGAGCGTTGAGAACCATTTTCCGTTATTTATCTCGCTGATGGTAGATTTGTTAGATGGCCTGACGATCC
The DNA here is from genome assembly GCA_002554575.1 of Amanita thiersii Skay4041. Lineage (NCBI taxonomy): Eukaryota > Fungi > Basidiomycota > Agaricomycetes > Agaricales > Amanitaceae > Amanita > Amanita thiersii. Next base: position 130,459 of record KZ302003.1, on the reverse strand, counting down.
ACTTTGAGACGACATTCATAGCACCGTGTATTGGCGTTGGTGAGCAACGCCTTCTCGGTTTTCTCGATAATTGCTGACCTCCAAAATAGCCATAGCATGTTTCGGAAGTACGTGCCTTGACAAAAATCCATCTTGATGAGTCAGTGACGAATATTCTCCTCAGTCCAGATCGTTTCTTCCGTCTGTTACACATATAGTTGCAGCGACTGCTACAGGGCACGAAGTAACGACGTCAGCCTTTGCTTCCAGTAAGCTCCCCTTTTTAATGGGCAACTCGTTCAATACATCGCCTGACTACGCATGTAGCGTATTTCGACAGCTATTTGGGTTACCCATCGGATTCTACGCGTGCGTTATAATAATGCTCTTTTTGTTTCCTTAATGATGATGACTCTGTTCTAGTATTCCTTTTGGTAGAGAGGTAAGACATTACTCACAACGAAGATATACGAAAGCTAACATGACGTCAACAACGCAAGATTGGGTTCGCCCTGGCTTCGATGGTGTTCGCTATCATATGGTGTGTTTTTACTTGTATTGGCCCATGTACTCCGTCTTATTTAGATCCCCATACAGCCTGGTAACCTTTATCCCGGTTTTGGCGCTCATGTTCAGAGGTGCAAAGTGGAGAAAGGCTTTGGGCGAACCAAAGAAAATATCATAACAACGAACTGGCTCATTTAACGTCAGCTGCATTGTTCGGTCCAGTCTCCACTTATTTACCATCATATATGCAGGGCACTAATGGTATTGACGATCACGCAGACAATAGAGGGGCTCTTGGCTAGTGGGGTATCAAAAGTTTGGAAAAAAGCCCAAAGCGGATGGTGATCTGACAAGTATGAGGTCGGAATCAAATGATGTGATGGGCCCGTTTGGAGAGTTACGACGGAGGTAATATCCTGTCGTACTAGTTTTATCGTCCTATGTATCATGGAACGCGAGGGGTTGAGTTTGATGTTTGGCGCTAGCCGCAGGAGATCTGCTTGAGAGAATTGTGCAGTGATGGATCAGACTGATGCTCGTCTAGGTCGATTGTGTCATGATGCATGATGCATGATTGGCAGTGAGGTAAGTGCACTGTGAAGGGCTGTTCTGATTAGGTGTTTGTATTCGAGTACTTGTACATTGAAGTAGGGGTATAATCTGAACATCCATTCATTCATCGCGATATGGTACAACTCAACATCTCGAAGGGCCAGCCGGAATTATAATACAAACCTAGAAAACCCACAAAGTTAGTACCAGTCACAAATCCTGACAGCGAGAAGAAAGAGTGAAAGGGCTCAGCGCTGCACGAAAATGGCAGACATAACATAGATCTCTTTCTCTGCCCCAACCCATTGACCCCGCGCATTATCCTCGCCGTTCCCGTGGCCCTCCCTCTCCAGTACCCAACGGGCAGGGTATCCCCGAACCAGCATGTTGTCAGCCCATAACCACGCGCCTTGACGTTAGTCTTTAGTGAAAAGACGCTTATAATGGGCGTATGCATTGTGCCGCCGTTGAAAAGAATACCACTTCTGATGTGACCACCCGCGTAGAGTGAGAATAGGAGGGAAGAGGGTGAGGATACAATTGATACCCCCACTTTCCCTGCTATACGCGGGCTCGGCTACGAAGCGAGTGAAGGGCAGGCAACACCCTTCACGAGAATGTCAGACTCAGCCTTTGCTGTCCAAGTCGTTGTGCTATAGACCGTGGCAGCCCGGAGTCGAATAAGAATCTGCTGTTACGGGATGTAGGTCCAGCCTTACGGTGCAGCCTATCCTTTGTGCTGGAGATAGGACACCGGGGATATTTACAGACCCCACAAACGAGATGGTTTGTGTAATAGCGGTTCTTTGGGACACAGGAGGGTGCGGGAGATTGCAGGGACGCGCAAAAGAAGGTCAGAGTTGAGCAGAGTCGACCCTTTTACTATAGCATCCTTGTTGGATAGAGTGAAGGGAGATACTTGCCGTCAGTTATACCTTGCGTTGAGATGGTGGTGGTGGTGGTTGAGAGAAGCGTGAGAAGCGATTATATAATATGACAGGCGGCGTGTTGTGTTCCACGTCGGCCACAAGGCAGTTTAGGAACCGTGGACTTTACTGGCCCATAGCTCGCCCTCGCCCCACCACTTCCATCCTCCAACTCCACCACTTGTACCCACTCCGTACAGCTTTCTTCCCCTCGCCTTTATCCATTTACTGTGTTCCGAACGGGAGTTTACTGCCGTTGTAAAACCATGAATCTTTTTCGCTTCGTCGGTGAGTTTCAACGTTTTCCTTGTCTCAAGTGGGAGTAATAGAGAAAACCCACCGCGGTGTCATGAAATATTCGAATTGATGCTTACTGGTCTTGCTTTGCGTTTTGCTGATTACGAACTGCGCACGATATACAGGTGACTTGTCACATTTAGCTTCGATTCTCATCTTGTTGCACAAGATTCAGTCGACTCGGTCATGCCGAGGTACGTTTCACCCGCTCGCCCGCGCCTCCCGTATGGGGGTGCGCTACGTTATTGATTTGCGGGGCTAATTCTCTCCTTTGCTTCTTTTCTTGTTGGCGCTGTTGTTGGTGTGGTGGTGCTGGTGGTGCTGTTGGGTGGACGCGCATGCAGGTATTTCGTTCAAGACGCAGGCGCTCTACGTCGCTGTATTCGTGGCGCGGTATCTTGACCTGTTCTACCACTTTGTCTCGCTGTACAACTCTGCCATGAAAGTCTTCTTCATCGGGAGCAGCTGCTACATTCTCTACCTTATGAAGTACCGCTACAGGTCAGCGTTTCCCCCTTAGATCCGCTTTTCATCTTAAACTGACCTATTTCACCCCTTCGCCTCGTCTTCCATGTGCGCACCCAACAGGCCCACACACGACCCTTCCATCGACACGTTCAAGGTTGAGTACCTTGTCGGGCCGTGCGCCATTTTGGGGCTCATCTTCAACTACCGGTTCACGCTAACCGAGATTTTGTGGTCGTTCTCCATCTTCCTCGAGTCTGTCGCCATCCTGCCGCAGCTGTTCATGTTGCAGCGGACGGGCGAGGCTGAGACGATCACAACACACTACCTCGCAGCCCTTGGCGCCTATCGCGCGCTGTACATTCCCAACTGGATATATAGGTAAAATCTCTTTTTACCCCTGTTTTCCGACCTCGTGTCATTTTTTCGTGTTTGTTTTTGTTCTTTTAAAACAAGCGCCTTTTCATTTCGTGTATCGGGTCCGGCTCGGTATGGTGCATGCTGCACAACATGTATGACACGTGTTGGTTTTAGATTCGTGTGTTTCTAAAAAAAGAGCGCACACAGTCACACATATCACACACATAGCATTTCCCCCGTCAATCACTCTTCCTCCGTGTTTGATGTTTACCTTTTCCCTCCTTTCCCCTCAAATGCTTATTACATCAAATCACATCAAATCACTGATCTGCGTTTTGTTGTTTTTAGATACATGACAGAGGGTGTTGTAGACCCCATCGCAGTGACGGCGGGCTTGGTTCAGACTGGACTATACCTAGACTTTTTCTATGTCTACTTTACAAAGTCAGTGTTGCCCTTTTTCTTGTCTCGTCAACGTTTGATTGCTGACTTTTGGTGGTGTAAGAGTACTACAGGGACAGAAATTCGAGTTGCCTGCGTAAATTACGAGTTTTGTGTTGACGAGCGTCTTTTTTCTCGCTTCTCCATCCGCCTACCCGAGGTGGGTTGGAGTGGTAGGAGTAGGAGTAATATGCCACCGTATTTTCACAATACGATGAATCCCACGTCCTACTTGTGGAATATAATATATATAGCCCGATTGATACGTGATACGAACAAAGAGAGTTTCCTATAATGAGTTTCCCCCCCCCCAGCCTTCTATTCCGTTGGGTTGTGAACCCGAAAAAGAGAAGACAACGTTTTAACTTTATTTAAATTTTTTTTTTAAATCGTTTGTGTGCGGTTGAAAAGGCGCTGTTGATACAGGTTCAATAAAATAAAAGCGTCTAAAAAAAGAAAAGAAGAAAAAAAAAAGGTGTGAAGCTGTGAAGAGAAGATCGGCCGGTCCGTACGTACGTAGGAGAGAAGAGAAGAGCTATTTGTACAAGGAAAAAGTAAGTCGACGATATGACAAGCTTTGAGTTTAACATGTACATAGACTAGCGGGCAAGAAGAGAGAGGAAGAAAGAAAAGAAAGAAAACGACAGAGTCCCTGCTTTCCTTTGACCTCTTGGCTGGTTTTTTGCATCCAAACCACCTTTGTTCTCTTTTTTTTTTTTTTTTTTCTGGGGTATATCTTATCTTTACACGACACTTTCGAATTTTGGCTCGAGAACCGAAAAAGAAAACGAATAATGAAGACGAATAAGAACGAACACCCTTCCAAGACCAACTCCAACTCCAAGCGCTTTTTTCAGCACGTGCTATTGGTGTACCGACACCTGGGTCTGCTGCATAATCTCGTGCGTAATCGCGTCGAGCGAGTTTTCTCGCAGTTTGGTAGTCGTCGTCGTAGTGTGTTTGGTAGGGACGGAATCTACTGCTGATGTCGGGCGGGGCTCCATCTCCTTTGGTTCGTGTGTGCAGCACAGGGTCACAGTCCCGCTCTCGCTTCCGGTGTTGGTTGGAGGCGTGTGGTGGTGGTGGTTGTTGTTGTGATAGGAAGGGGGGATGGTTACGGTCTTGGCTACTGCAGCCGAGATCAGTGATGCGGCGGTCAACATGTCCGCTGTGCTTGTTCCTGTTGCGGGTGACGATGACGATGGGGAAGGGGCTGGTGTGGGGATCTTTGATGGACCCCCTCCTGATGGGGATGTTGTTGGGGATACCGGTGCGGAGCCGGTGGATGACATGGAGGTGGTTGAGGAGCTGGGAGAGGAGAGGGAGAAGGAGGAAAAGGAAGCGGCGGTGGTTGGTGTTGTTGGTGTTGTGTCGATATCGGCGGTGAGGTAGGAGGGAGAGAGGGAGGTGTCGATTGTTTTGGCTTTGCCTTTAGAGGAGGAAGAGGAAGGAGAGGTGTGGTGGAGGTCCTGGTGCTCTAGCTGCTGTTGCTGCTGGAGCTGGATAGAGGCGCGGCGGGCGTGTTCCCGGATTTTGCGCATTTTTTCTTCAGTGTCAAGGTCGCGGATGTTGATGACTAGGTAAGGCGGCGGGTTGTGGGAAGAATGAGGTGCGCGGAGGGAGAGGTTCACATCTGGTCAGGTTGGTAAGGAGAGTGTATAATGTGGAAAATGGGGGGGGTTGTTCACGTACAGGTATCTCTGTCGTTCTTTCCTTGCATGGCGATGAGGTTGGAGAGGTGGTAGGTCTCTGTTGTACAGAGGGTGCTATGAGGAAGGGGCCAGCGAGAATGGCGTTTGAGAGTGAATTTGAGCTCGGTGCTTGGTCTGAGCTGCAGTCTGGAGAATTGATGAGTAAATGGGGAAAAGAAAGTAAGGAGGGTATGTATGGCTTACATGCGGGTGTTTTCATGCCAGACGAGGGATCGGGTTCTACCTGCAGTGCTGGTCTGGTGAAGAGCACCAAGATCTGGGCTGTCTATGGTTACATATGCAGATGGACACTTTGTTGATCCTTTATGTGAATATCCTTCAACTTGGACGACTGATGATAAGGTATCAGTGAGTGAGTGGATGGATAGAATAAACAAGTACCATGTATCTGGACACGCTTAATATTATCGGGCCGCTTGCTAGAAAGGAAGGATAGGATTAGTTTTAAAAAAGTGATTTTTTTTTTTAAAGTGATATCACGTACGAAAGGTGGTCATCAACAAAGTAGAGAGGCATTTAGAAATTATTATCAGATAAGAATAGAATGAATGATGTAAGAGGAGGCCGTGAGAAGGAGCTGAAACTGAAACGCAGTTTGAATCGTTTTGTAGCAGAGAGGGAGGAGGAGGAGGAGGAGGAGGAGGAGAGCAGGGGAGGGAGAGTGAGGGAGCGGTAAAAGTGGGAAAGGGAGTGCGCTAATATATCTCTGCGGCAGGCGACCATGCCGTTCGTTCATGTGGGATGTGAACCGCTTACTGCTGTAGAGCTCATCTCTCCATTTGGTATCAGATCTCCATAAACCCGATATCGAATCGTCTACTACTCTACCACTATACCACGCATGCACCACCGTTTGTTCACTCCTCTTTTTCGCCCTGGGCATCATGCATCATGCGCTGTTAACTACGGAATCATTATATACATGCATTGCATGAGCTGTTGAAGGCACCTTTGTTTCAGTCACGTGATCTAGACCACCACACACCACCACCGTCTAACGCTGCCCTTACAAACCACCTCAACATCTCCGCCAACGCCGTCCTCAACAACGTACCATACAACTTGCACTCAATGTTACTGCCACGCTCATTAACCCGCTCACTCCTCCTCGTGTATGCACTGCTACACACCACGCACGCAGCATCCTCCTCAGACAAAATTGTCATGGGCAACGTGGAAAAAGTAAGTAACCCCGGGTCATCATTGCCCGATGCTTTTTTTTTTTTTTTTCTTCTTCTTCTTTTCGTTTCATTTTGTTTCGGAGGGGGAAGGGAGCGGGTTTGAGTCTGCTGCTGCTGCATCGCCTTCCGCGCTGTGCTCTTCGTGCGGGCGTAGCTCGATGACTCGTCAATTTGTGCGGTTTGCGCACGGTGGTCACCTCGGCCCACCGGCTGTGGCGCTTGGCATATGCATTTGCCTATACACATGCACCACACCTCTTTCAGTCCAACTCATCCCCCGGCCTACAAAGCTTCAACCTCCGGTGTCCCCCCCCATTCACTTCACACTGGCTACCTTGTTCTCCACCGAAGCGTGTATATTAACCTTTTACTTCCCTTTGTCACCTTGGACTAGTCACTACACCTTCCAACACATTCACTCTACGCCCCTTACATAGATCAAGACCTGCAGAATCGGTTAGTTCCCGCGCAAACCACAAAGAAATGCTGTGTTGACCTAAATAAATAAAAAATCCCTCATCCCCTCGGCATCCTAACCTTTATACAGCTGGTGGGATTTTGGCGCAGACGCATATGTGGTATGTGATATCACCTAATAAACGTCATTCCTATTTCATTCTACTCAACACCTATTTCACCCATCTCCCTCCATCCCCCGTTCCCCTATGTGTCATGGGACATCTCCACGCGCCATTGTAGAACACAAATAAGCATGTTCGCCTAACTCGCCCGGTCCCATCGCAAATGGTAAAGGAATAAAAAATCCCTCGGAATTTTCCTAACTGGTTTCCTTTCTATCATACCCAACGGCTTCATTTCAGGGCTGGTTATGGTCTCGGTTGCCCCTCTCAACTCCCAGTTTTGTCATTGATACCGAGTTCAAGGTACCGTGTACAAATACCCATCAGGTTCTTACTTTGACACGTATTCTACAGGTCTCAGGAGAGTCGACTCACCTGTTCGGCGATGGCCTCGCCATGTGGATTACGACAGAACGCACGCAAGAGGGACCCATATTCGGCAACAAAGGTTTGTCCAGCCGTGTCTCTTTTCCCCCAAGCAGAAACGCCTTGACACAACAACCGCTCTTCTAGACAAATTCAGAGGTCTTGGAATCTTCTTAGATACGTGAGTCCTGTTTATTCTTGTTTTACACACAGTCACACCAAAAGCAGTTGACCAACCTGAAATCATATTGTCGACAGTTACGCTAATTCGCGCCATGGATATTCATTCCCTCGCATCAGCGGCATGATCGGGGATGGCCAAACGAGCTTCGATTTTGGAAATGATGGAGACTCGCAGGTGTTTGGTGGATGTTCTGTTAGTTTCGAAGCTCCAATTCGATACAGCAAATTCAGTGCTGATGCTTACTCCCTGCTATCTAGGCCAACTTCCGACGAACAAACGTCGTTACCAAGCTAAGAGTGATATATATCAAAGAGCAGTATCTCGATGTACGTCTGGTGTTGCCTCTCGCCCTTACACCGCCATTTCTTGCGTTATTGCTGTCGTTCCTGACGTTTCACCTGATGCCATTCTACCATCATTCAAATTATCAATCCAGGTAAAGGTGCAATACAAAGCTTGTATGTTTGTTCTCTTTCTTCCCACCCTCTCTTCAACAGCAATCTTGCCCATATTTGATCAGTGGTGACAACACAAGCTGACTTAAATATAAACCCTTTTTTTCCTTTTCTTGATTGGTGTCCTTTTGCTTTACTCTATCAGGGGATGAATGGACGGACTGCTTCCGGCTCGAAAACGTGACGCTCCCTACGAACCCATTTGTAGGGTATACGGCGATGACGGGCGACGTTGCTGATGCACACGAGTACGTCAACCTGTCTCCATTTCCATTTTCCATTTTTGTTTGATATACTAATATTCTGATGACCATGTTTTTTTTTTTTTTAACACACAACCCACACCCACACAATACAGCATTATCACGGTATCTACGCACGCTGCATATATACAACAAAAAGAAGGCAAGAAAGGGGACGGTAAAAAATCTGGTCCTATTTGGAAGTCTGTCTCTTCGTCTTCGTCTACTTCGTCGTCGTTTAGTGGGACGCTGTTCAAGCTGGTGCTTTTGGGAGCCGTATGTTATGGCTTGTTTTATGCGTGGAAAAGGTACGCGGGGAAGAATAAAAGGGGATATTATGGTGGTGTAGGCAGTGGTACTATTGGAGGTGGGTTTGGTGGTGCACCAATGGGATCCCCGATGGGGTCTCCGGCGATGGTGCAGACACCGAGGAGTGCAGGTGGGTTTGGTGGTGCTGGGATTTATGAGAACCGGAAGAGATTTTGAACTAGGTTGACACGACACGCTTTGGTTGAGAGGAGGGAGGACATTGAGACCGACAGAGGCAGAGGTCAGACTCCCAAGTTTTGTTGTGTTGTTTTTTTTTGTTGCTGTTTTCTTTTTTTTCTTTTTTTTTTTCTTCTCTGCTTGTTTTGTTGGTGCTTGATATCTTTATATATGGAAGGCTTTTTTTTCACTACGTTGGGGGGGGTGAGTTTTTTTGTTGGGCCTGTTGTCGGCGTTTTTTGGGGGGGTGTATCTGGTGGCGCGGGTGTATAGAGAAAGGAAGGGAAGTTGAAAGCTGTTGAGTGTTGTGGTAACTAATTACCTCAAGTCGAAGGCAAGAATGCTGGTTGGATGGAATCTACCCACTGGCACCACTGCTCCATTGTGTTAAAAAAAAAACAAAAAAAAACAGAAGGCTATGCCATCTGATTTCCCCAGTCCCTAGTTTAGGACAGTTTGGGTTCTCAGCTATTTTGTGTGTGTCACTCCACTGGGGGGAGGAGGGGAGGGGATCCAAAGATTGTTTAATTAATTCCAAAAAAAAAGAGATCAAACGTCAACGTCACCGTTCGCATGAGATATAGTGTACCGTGTGATTATCAAGAAAAACACCACCTTGACCCGGATTCGGACAGCATTCCAAGTTTATTTGTCATTCCTTGGTTTTTTGCAAAGATGGTATCAGATTCTATTAGTAAGTACAGTAATACCCTGCGAACTTTTGGGGTTTGTCAGGCGGGATGCTATTGATACAGCTATTTCCTAAGGTATTACTAAACAACTTTTGCAAAAGGCCCCCCTTTTCTTTCGGCCGATCAAAAGATAAAATGAACGGGGACACACTCTCTCTTACCACACCAAGTGTTTTTTTTCTTCTTTTCTTGTGTTAATGGGGGTCAATGAATGTGCCGTGCCATTCGGTGAAGGACTCTCCCTACAAGCTATATCTGGCTGGGATCCTTTCCACCCCCCCCCCCCCCGACCCATTATTTAAAACACATTATTTAGTGAATAACTTTCCAAATCCACAAGTGCAGTAGTGCATGACGGACAAGTTCCCGGTCCAAACTACACACGTTTCCTTTTTTTTTTACTTTCTTCTCTCCTCCCCAATTTATTACGAGGACGCCTTTTTTAAAAAAAATTTTTACACACCATACCGTTCGTTCAACGGGACTCGAATCTCGGGTGGGAACGACGCCATGTTTTCCGTCCAGGCAAATTCATTTGCTTGTCTCAGCCCTTGTAGCAGTGCCCTGAACATGCCATCAAGTTCTGGAGACGGTTGTTCCCAGCACACAATGGCTTTGCAGAACCAGAGGGGGTTCTATAATTTTTTTTGTTTATGATAGCTCACTCATACAATAAAAAAAAAAAGGAGACTATTTGGACAGTACCTTTAATATGCCAGCATGATTTGTCTGCACCAGCGTACAGAAACCCCGGAATGCAGAGTCCTTTTCCTCGTTGTCTTCAAATTTGTGGAGCACTTTACACCAAGCATCGCGGAACGTGTCAAGATGTGGCGCTACGAGTGAAGGGTGCATAAGACCAATCCGCCCAATCGACAAAGCGGCATTCTCATGTAGATTGCGTGGTGCTCTTGAGTTCAACAGAATCGGGATCAATTTCTCTAGGAGCGGCTGGACCCATTTCTGGAACTCTGGGTCATCTGTTTCATTACGCCATTAGAAAGAGCAGTGAAGCTGGACTCCATATTCATATACCTCGTTCGTAGCGCGATACAGCTTCGCCTACAGACCAGGCCGCATTATTCAAGACACCTATGAATTCAACCTTTGGCCGGGCATTGAGCTGGTTAATCAGTTCTGCCATAATTTCAGGCATATGTGGCCGCAACAGCGGAAAGCAATTTGCTGCCATGTCCCCAACAAGAGCATAAGCAGACTGTCTTACAGAAACCTGTGGATGTTTCAGGCACGCAGTCAATAACACCAGCAGATTCGGTTGCGTGTTGGCAATAAATGGTTCGAGGGTCATGTCAAGACCTTGAGCTAGACCTGCCACTAGTTCCAGGGCAACAACGAGGAAAGACTCGGACTTGTCAGGATCCTCAACATCAGGATCCTGCTGGTACTTCCGATAGTCCAATAAGGAGCCATGAATAATTCGTGCACATTGGTCAAAAATAGGTCCAGTATATGGTAGGAAAGTAGGACCCATCGCAATCGTCACTGGAGTCAAACACTATTGTCATCATAAGTCTAAAAATAGAGAGGAAATGTTGTGCAACGAACCTCAAGCAAGGCTTTCAGGTCTTCATCACTGTCCTTCAGGTTTGACCACTTCTTCAAAAGCGGAGGCATCAATAGGTCTACATAAACCGAGTTCTGCAGATGATGGCCCACAGCACGGGAAAGAGTGCCAACAACCACATACAATACCAATGTATTCTGCCGTTGATAGTTCTCAAAAGCAGACATAAGATTTCTGAGAACAGGTTCAAGAAATGGGGTCATCTCTGACCCTGCATTCTCGGCAAGTTCGATAAATGCATCACAAGCAGCTTCCTGTGCACTTTTGTTATTGTCAAGAACTGTACGGATGAGCTGTTCCCTTGTCAGTCAGTAAGTAATGTAAAGATAAGGCGATACATACACCTTCCATAGTTGGTAGAAAGTAGTTTGCCTTGTGTTCTTCTGAGAAAGAGTGCGCACACCAGCTTGCATATTGCCCGATTGTCCGACATGTGACTGATCGTACGAGGGGCTTCGAACATGGTGATTAGGTTATTTCAACACTACAAGAAGAAATTGATTGAACCTTACATTGGGATCGTTTAAGCTGTTGTTCAAGTAAGAAATCAAACCTGGCAAATGTGGTTCCATTGCCTTCATGCAACCTAATAACTGGTCAATGTGAAATATGAAGTGGAGAGAGCAAACCAACCTGCAGCTATGGCACCCAAAGCAGAGATACCACTTTCTCGTTGTAACCAATCATCACTCCATAGTTTATTTTTCAATGGTTCAAGTAGCGTATTCAGGAGATCTTCGCCGTACCGAACTCCTATAACATTGAGAGTCCTAGCAGCACACTTGCGAATATTCCATTCGGAGAGCGCCTCCTCGTCGTCATCATCAGAATTGCACTGTGTGGGTAAAATAGTTCGATCGTCATTGTCAGCATCGCGCCCTAAACCATACATTTCCTGGCCATAATGGCGTGGCTTGATGTCTGAATCCTTGTCAGGTATATTTGCATTATCTTCTGCATCTCCTCCCAGCCACAGTAACCCATCTTCACTATATACCATACATTCAAGAAGCATAGGAACGAGCTTTCCAAATATTGGAAGCAGGTACGGTGCCAAACCATCGTCCTCGGCGAGCGCGAGCCAGAACTCACATGCTTCTAGCGCAATATCTTCATGCTTGTCCGTTGTGGAATATAGCATATACTCTACGAGGTTATCCCATTCTGAGACGAGTTTTTCTGGTCGCACCGCTAATAGCAGTACAAGCGCTCGACACACATTACACCGCACAGACGGATCGTCATCAGAAGCTCGTTTAAAGAGGTAGGTGATGAATGTATCAATATGGACCATGAGGGAGTGACAGTTGATTGGTATGAAGAATGAAAGGCACGAAAGAGCATGTGAACGCATCTTAGATGACGGATGCTCGGAAAGCTCGATAAATTTCGGAATCAGATAATCGAGTGGTCGAGAGCCGTTTATTTCAAAGTCCATTTTACGAGGAAAATCTTCACAGGCCATAACTAGCGTGTGGAATGCCACCTAAAACCGATTATCAGCAGCCAACTTCTATGGGCAGCAGATGTTTCCAGCAGTGATTTGAATCATGTATCACGTGTTATCAGGTCGGCCACGACGAACGAAGCATGGGGAATTAATTGTTATGGCATACCTCTTGCATATCGGCATTGTCAAGTGCATCGACAACAATTTGGAGACATTCTTGCCAGTTTATTGGCTCCAACACTCCTAGAAGTGTTACGATGCTTTGGCTTGCTGCCTTGCGAATCATGATTGCAGGATCCATGAACGCCTGGAGAACTGCTTGCTTCACGTAGTCCACTATGTTCGCATCTTCTATAAGGATCGTCGATGCATTATTCTTCAAGAGATAGCTTGCAATAGTACGGATGTGAACCTCCTCTTGCTTCGCTTCGCTTAGAATGTATGCCAAATATGCGATGTATTCTGGTGTGTTGGAGAAGTCATATAGTTTCTATGCAGCGGCAGATGTATCAGCACTAGGATAACATAATGCGGAGACAGCAGGATACGTGCCTTGGTAGTGGACCGCTGGGAACTTGTAGCGGTGTTTGTTGATTCATGGATAGTTTGCAGAATTTCCTGCAAGCTTGCTGGATGTGGTGCCCATGTGGCCATAGTTTGAGTCTGTTCGGGCTGGAAAAGGAGAACGACGAGCAACGATACGCTAGTACGTAAGCAATGTCATGCTCGCTGAAGAAGATATTTATCTGCATAGTTCGGCCCTGGCTTAGTTTCTCCAGCCTACTTCCTTGCCTCTTACCACCTCCTATGATATTGCATGCTCATTGCATTACCCCTCTTCCTTGCCTTTACAATGGGTCGCGGTGTGGTGTTTGCGGTGGTTTGTCGAGAGTGTGGAAGTAAATTACCAAGAAGAGTAAGGTGTATTCTGGACGCCGATGACGCATTGGAGGCAGAACATGCTTGATTATCCATTACACAGGTATAACTCTATATCCATACAACCTTACCTCAAGAGAAAAGTACATAACGTCTACATATGTTGAACAAGTCTCGGGGCAAAGTTTTATTCAGTTTCCCCTCTTTCTTTTACACTCCGTATCGTTCATTCAATACTTGGCAAATCTCGGGTGGGAATGACGCCACTTGTTCTGCCCATCTCGGTGCATCGTATAGTTTGAATCCATGTAACAGCATCTTGAACATGTTATTAAGCTCCTCAGACGGTGCTTTCCAATGCACGATGGCTTTGCAGAACCACAAAAGGCACTATCATTCGTTATGCGATTCATCAGGCTGTCTGGCTTATGAGAATGGCACTTTTACCTTTGCGATGCCAGCAGGATTGGTGTACACTAGTGTACAGAAACCCCGAAATGTGGTGTCCTTTTCTTCGTTGTCACCACTTTCATAGAGAGCTTGGCACCAAGCTTGACTGAACTTTGGTAGATGAGGAGCCACAAGTGAAGGATGCATAAGGCCAATCCGCCCAATTGTTATAGCAGCATTCTCACGTAGGCTGCACGGTGTCTTTGGGTGCAACAATATTGGGATTAATTTATCAAGAAGCGGCTGCACTGATGGCCGAAACTCAGGGACATCTGTTTTTTAACATTATTAGAGCAAAGCGGGGTCAGATGAGGTAATCATTGACCTCGTTCATAGCGCAGTACAATTTCACCAACAGACCATGCCGCATTACTTGTGTCACTTATGAACTCAGCCTCCGGTTCAAGATGGAGTCGAAGAATCAGGGGCGCCGTGATCCTATGCATGTGTGGCCTCAACAGCATAGAGCACTCCAATGCCATATCCCCAACAAGAGCATAGGAAAACTGCCTTACGGAAGCCCAAGGATGCTTCAGACAGCTGGTCAACAGATCCAGCAGTTTGGGTTGAGCATTGGTGATAATCGGTTCAAGGGACGCGCCAAGACCTCGAGTCAGACCGGACTCCAGCTCAAGAACCGCAACCAAGAAGGACATGTCTGGCTCGCCAAGGTCAGGATTCAGTTCATATCGCCAGTAGTTTAGTAACGACTCATGGATGATGTTGTTACATCGGGCAAAGACGAGCTCAGCATACGGCAGAAAGGTGGGACCCATTGCAAGCGCCACGGAGGCCAGGCACTGGTTTCACGATGAGTCGAGAGATAGTAAGGAGAGTGTCATGGAACGAACCTGAAGAAAGGGTATTAGTTCTTCATCCTTGTCTCTCAGTTTTGATCACTTCGCCATAACTGGAGGCATTAATATTTCAACACAAATTGGGTTCTGCAGACTGTCGCCGGTATTATCAGCGAGTTTGCCAAGAACTTGATATAGTATTAACATATTCTTGCGTTGATACTTCTTAAAAGCAAGCACAAAATTCCGAAGAACAGGTTCAAGGAATGGTACCAGTTCTGACCCTGCGGCTTCTGTCAGTGTCATAAATGCGCTACAGCCGGCGTCTTGTACTCGCTCATTATTGTCGAGAGCCATGCGGAGAAGCTGTTTTCATGTAGGTCAGTCACAGTGATGTAAAAAAAGGTGGAGATACATACACTTTCCACAGCTGGTATGAAGTACGTTGCCTTGTACTCTTCTGAGAAAAGGTGAGTATACCAGCACGTATATTGTCCAAAAGTCCAGCATGTGGTCGTCCTTATAAGAGGCTATGGACGTAGTGACTTAGATCAGCATCAGGGACTCGTGGAACCCATACCCTATCATCGTTAATGGCCTCGTTCAAGTAACTAATCAATGTTGGCAAATGCGGTCCAATTGCCTCAACACACCCTGAAATATCTCACCATAAAGATACCAGATGAAAGAGGACGGACAAACCTTTGGCTATGATACCCAAAGCAAGAATAGCAGATTCTCGTTGTAACCAATCATCACTCCGTAGCTTTTCTTTCACTGGTTCAAGCAACACATTCAGAATATCTTTGCTAAATTGACTTGCCAGAGTGCTGAGAGCGATGGTAGCATACTGGCGAAGATTCCTTCTGTCTGATTGCCTATCCGCATGATCTTCCTCATCTGGCTTAAGTGTACCGCTGTTACAATCACGCTTCAAACCATGCGAATCCTGACCGTACTCATTTGGCTCGATATCCAAATATTTGCTAGGGACAGCTGCATTGTCTTGGACATCCCCCCCTAGTCGTGGCAAATCATCTTTGCTGTATACCAGACGCTCAAGAAGAATAGGAGCAACCTTGCCAAGCAAGGTTTGCAAGTGCGGTGCGAGGTCAACATCTTCGGCAAACAAGAGCCAGAATTTACATGCTTCCAGAGCAATATCTTTGTTCTTGTCCTTCGTGCGAGATAACATGTACTCTGTGATATCTTGCAATCTTGTCACAAGCTTCTTTGGTTGCTTCGCTAATAGCAGTACAAGCGCCTGGCAAACACATCGCCGCACCAATGGATCGTCGTCAGAAACTCGCTTAAGAAGACAGGCGATGAAGTCATCAGTATGGGCGACGCGAGAAGGTGCCTTGGTTGGTATGAAGAATGATAGGCACTTAAGGGACTGTGAGCGAATCTTGGCCGACGAATGATCAGAAAGTAGAAGGAATTTCGGAATCAAAGTATCGAGCAGTTGGTTGCCATTTATTTCGAAGTCTAGTTTATGAGAAAAATCCTCACATGCTATCTCGAGCGTGCATATCGCCACCTATAATTGATAATTAATAACTTGTACGACAGATGCAATCGAGGTAAGATGCCCTC
Organism: Amanita thiersii Skay4041; assembly: GCA_002554575.1. Classification (NCBI taxonomy): domain Eukaryota; kingdom Fungi; phylum Basidiomycota; class Agaricomycetes; order Agaricales; family Amanitaceae; genus Amanita; species Amanita thiersii. The sequence continues at coordinate 114,276 of KZ302003.1, read as the reverse complement.
AGAACCAGCAGGTGATCATTGCAAATCGCAGCACTCTCGGACGTGCTAGATCGAGGACTAGTAAGTTGTATGCACATACCTCTTGCATATCTGGTGAATCAAGTGCATTTATGATCGCATGTAAACCTTCTGGCCACTTTCGGGGCTCCAAAACTCCTAGGAGCGCCACAATACCCCGCCCTGCAATACCGCGAATCACCAAACGCCTGAATGACCTCATGTTTCACGTATTCTCCCGTGTCCTTTGGAGCCGCGAGGATGAGCTGCACTTCATCCCTCAAAAAATGCCCCGCATTGATGCGAATGCGGTTGCACTTTCTTGTTTGCGCCAGAAGACATACCAGATATGCGATATAGTCCGGTATCTATGTAGGATCACAATTATTAGTACAAAGACAACTAGACATAGAGATGGGGAGACTCGGAATACGTGCTTGAGCGATCGATTGCTGGACAACCGACGAATCTGTCGCCCTTGATGTGTCCAAAATCCAAGAGATTCTCCGCAAATTTACTGGATCTGGCTTCCGTTCAGCCATAGCTAGAGTAAACGAGCTGGAAAGAACAGAGCAGAACGAGGAACAATATCACTCCGTCATCGTTTACCCAAATGCCAACATGAGATTGCTTGCGACGTTCATACGTAAACGATGACCCAGCTAAGCGATGGCGCTGAAGAGAGCAAGAGGTTTTCAAAAGGTCTTATTCGCTGCTCACTCAAGAGGTGCAAGATATGGTTGGATCTGAGTTTGGCATGGAACAACTTGAAGGGACTATTGGTACTGAATAGGAAGAGACATAGGTTTATACTCGTTATTCACTCACTTGTCTGATATCTGTATCTCAATTCACATCGCATGTAGAGATGCATTGGGTTGAGGAGAGAGAAAAAATGGAGAGTGAGATAAAGTAAACATGTATCTAGCTACAACTACTTGCAGATGAAAAATTGGGGGTAATACTAACTACTAAAGGGACTAACTAAAAACTAACTACTATGTATCTACTTGAGGACTAACTACCTAATGCTACCTAAAAAAAGACAAAACAAAAACGTTATCAAAAGTTTAAAGAAAGGAGAAGGTTCTGGTCATTCGTTTGTCGAATATACAGCTACGAATGACCGAACAACAATCACAACAAGAACCACACTCTTCTCCAAAGTGAAACCCATATTCGAAGAAGCGGAAGAGGATAATCAAGTACCTACATCGAGCGGAAACAGGGAAAAAAAGTTAGAAAAAGAAAATCCAGATGCATGCGTCGAGCAAGTTTCGTGATAACAGTTTCAGGACTGGGAAACGACAACGACGAAGAGGCTGGGTCGACTGTGGGTGCGTTGGGCAAAGAAAGGAACTTTTTGGTACATGTAAGATGGGTGTGATGGTTGACTGCTGCTACATTTGACAATAGACAGGTGGAAAAAGAGACAGGATAGCAGATAGGCCGCGCGATTTGGGAACACTTGAGTTGACCCAGGAAGAAAAAAGGAAGACCGAAAAGACCACGTTTTATTACACCACTTGCTTTACTGTTTTTAATTTCTGTGTCCCTTTCGGTTCTTGTTTTCCCTCCCTTTCGTTTATACACGATATCGTTCAGCCAACCGTTCTCGAATCGCGGGTGGGAATAATGAAACTTGCGCAGCCCAGCCTCCCTCGTCGTGCTGTTTAAATCCTTGTAGTAACACTTGGAACATGTTATTGAGTTCTGGAGATGGATGGTTCCAGCGCACGATTGAATTGCAGAACCATAAAAGACTCTATTTGTGATATATCAGGCATATTTTCTCAACATAACAGTGAATGACGGCGTCTTACCTTCGCGATGCCTGTGGGATTTGTTTTCACCAGCGTGCAGAAACCCCGGAATGCTGAGTCCTTTTCCTCGTTATCTCGAATTTCATAAAGAGCTTGACACCAAGCTTGGCTAAATTCTCCCAGATACGGAGCTACAAGCAGGGGATGCATAAGGCCAATCCGACCTATTGACACAGCAGCATTTTCATGCAGACTGCGCGGTGCCTTCGGGTGTAACAGGATTGGTATCAATCTCGAAATAAGCGGATTCACCCATTGCTGGAACTCCATGTCATCTATTTTATCACATCATTAGAGAAGAAGTGAATTAGATGAATGGTTGACTCACTCTGTCCATAACGCAAAGCAACTTCACCCACAGACCAGGCTGCATTATTCGAAGCGCTGATGAACTCAACTCTTGGCTCAGGATCCAGTTGGAGAATCAGCTCTGCCATGATCCCCGGCATGTGCGGCCGCAACAACACAAAGCAGCCCATCGCCATATCCCCAACAAGGGCGTAAGCAGACTGTCTCACGGGGGCCTGAGGGTGTTTCAGGCACGCGGTCAACAACATCAGTAGATTTGGTTGGGTGTTGGCAATGAATGGTTCGAGGGACATGCCAAGCCCTTGAGTCAGGCCAGACAACAGATCTAGGGCAACAACAAGGAAAGACTTATCGGGCTCGTCAAGCTCAGGATTTTGTTGGAATTGCTGGTAGTTTAGTAACGAGCTATGGATAATGTGAGTGCACCGCTCAAAGACAGGTCCGGCATATGGTTGGAACGCGGGGCCCATCGCAATCGTCACGGAAGCCAAACACTGTTCTCATGATCAGACTTGAGAGAGTAAGGAGAATGCTTTGACGAACTTCAAGCAAGGGTATTAGATCTTCATCATTGTCCGCCAAGCTTGACCACTTCTTAGTGAGTGGAGGCATCAATATGTCGACATAAACCGGGTTCTGCAGACTCCGGCCAACAGCATCAGCAAGAGTGCCAATGGCGTCATATAATATTAACATGTTCTTGTGCTGGTACTTGTCAAAAGCAAACACAAGGTTCCGAAGAACAGGTTCAAGGAATGGTGCAAGTTCAGGGCCTGCATCCTCTTCTAGTGTTGCAAATGCGCTGCAGCCTGCTTCTTGCACTCTCTTATTATTGTCAAGAACCATCCGGAGAAGCTGTTCCCATGAAATTGAGTGATATTGAGGTAATCAAGTTTGGTGATACGTACGCCTTCCATAGTCGGAATGAAGTAGTTTGTCTTGTGTTCTTCTGAGAAAGGGTGGGTACACCAGCTCGCATATCGCCCGAGTGTCCAGCATGTGATTGATCGTACAAGCGGCTACGAATGTGGTATATTAGGTCACCACTATGTGGGTTGATGGACAACGAGCTCTACCTTAGGATCGTTCAAGGTGCTGTTCAAGTAAGGAATCAGAGTCGGTAGATGAGGTTCAATCGCTTCGATACACCCTATGAGCCAGTAAGTACGCATACAATGTTAGGTGATGAGAACGGACGAACCTTCAGCCATGGCACCCAAAGCAAGTATAGCGCTTTCTCGTTGTAGCCAATCATTACTCCATAGCTTTTCTTTCAGTGGCTCAAGCAACACGTTCAGAAGATCTCTGCCAAATCGGACTGCCAGGACATCGAGAGCGGCAGCAGCACACTTGCGGAGATTCCATTCAGTCGATAGTTCGTCCGCGAAATCATCATCATCAAAATCGTAATCTTCCTCGTCCGAATTGTATGTCTCTTCTCCATATGCTCCAACCCTTTGCTTGGGTGGTGCATTTCCATCACTAATATCAGCGTCACGTTCCAAGCCATGAGATTTTTGTCCGTAATGACGTGGCTTGATGTCTGAATCCTTGTCGGGCACAGCCGCATTATCCTCCGCATCTCCCTCTAACCATAGTAAATCATCTTCGCCATATATCATACAATCAAGAAGCACAGGGGCAACCTTGCCGAGCAAGGGCTGCAAACATGGTGCCAGATCGACGTCTTCAGCAAACGTCAGCCAGAATTCACATGCCTCCAGCGCGACATTCTCGTTTTTGTCCTTCGTAGAATATAACATGTACTCTGCGACGTTTTCCATTTCCGGCATGAGTTTATCTGGTCGCGCCGCTAATAGCAAAACAAGTGCCTGACAAACATGACGCCGCACTGATGGATCATCATCGGAGGCTCGTTTAAAGAGGCAGGCGATGTATGTGTCAATGTTGGCGAAGAGAGATGGACAGTTAGTTGGTATGAAGAACGAAAGGCATGCAACGGCGTGTGAACGCATCTTAGCCGAAGGATGTTCGGACAGCTCAAGGAATTTTGGAATCAAATAATCGAGTGGTCGAGTGCCATTTACTTCGAAGTCCAATTTACGAGGAAAGTCCTCACAGGCCTTCTCTAGTACGTTAAACGCTGCCTAAATGTGACGATCAGCAACCAACTTCTATGAACGGTAGATGTTTTTGGAGAATGATAGACACGATATTTTAAGCATCCATCTAATTTCATGTGTCATCAGGTCAACAGGTGGCCAACATGACTTGCTAGAAATCGGAGAGACGCGCCCCATTAAGAATCGATGGCTATGACATACCTCTTGTTTATCATAATCGGGTGAATCAAGTGCATTTAGGAGTTGTGCTAGACATTCTGGCCAATTTCTTGGCTCCAGAACCCCTAGAAATGACACAATATCCTGACCTGCAGCATTGCGAATCATGATTGAAGAATCATCAAAGGCCCTGAGGACTGCTTGCTTCACGTAGTTTACTACGTTCACTGGTGCCATAAGGATGAGCCGTGCATTATTCTTTAAGAGATAGCCCGCAATAGTGCGAATGCGATCCTCCTCTGTCTTCGCTTCGCTTAGAATATATGCCAGATATGCGATATACTCCGGTGCGCGTGTAAATTGATTTAATTTCTATGTGGCAATACCAGGATCAGCACGAGTGCAACCAGACACAGCGAGACGGGAGGGTACGCACTTGTGTAATCGACCGCTGAGCAGTCGCGGTCATGTTTGTGGATTCATGGATAGTATGCAAGATTTCCCGCAAGCCATCCGGATTTGGCTCCCATGCAGCCATGATTTGAGTCTGACGGGGCTGGAGAACAAGGGAGGACGAAGGAGAATGACAAGGATGAGTATCGTTCAAGCTGAGCAATATCACCGACTATTTCTTTATTTACATTTATTTGTACCCAACATGTCACGCATGTGACCCCGAAGAATGATCACACTCCCCCACATCAGATCCACTGACCGACTTAAGCTGGTGTTACTATTATTTGACAGCACCAGAACATTCCGGACCGACTTATGCCTTCCTCCTCTCTTCCTTCATCTACAGCATGTATGTTATCTTCCTATAACATGGCAATTTTCCCCTCTGGGACTAGCTTGTCAAACGGTAATGATGGGGAATTCAGAATGTGTCAGTACTTTTCTGTGAAATGTATCACATAAGCTAGAGACTAGTCCGTCTTATAGTTTCTATATTAAGATTAGAGAAGGAACAAGATTTGATGGACCGAATCGACTCGAGGCAGCAGCTTTCTAGGAGGTGTGATGTAAAGGCGCGAAACTGTGAACCTGAATGTGCCTTCTCAGGTTATGTACCATTCCAACATATAGTCAGAGTTTCATGGCCATTAAGGACTCGCCATCGGCCCCGATCGGAGTGGCGGCACCAGAGGCAGACGAGCCTGGGGCAGGCAAGTCAGACTCTGGATTTTTCATGTATTCGCAGAGAAATTTGCGCCAGCTAGCTTTTGAAGGGACGAAGTGGCCTGGGCCCAGAATCAGCGACCGCGGAAATTAATCGAACATTTCCTCTCCTTCACTTACCCCCTTCATGCTCAACCACCCGTTTATTCTCGGACACATTAATTAACTGTCTTGATCGCTCTTCTACTACCACAACGTCAGTCTTTCCGATTACGTGAAGAGTTGGGGTTGAATATGATGGTGTAAAAATGGGCTCGCAGATATGTCCGCCAGGCTTAAATCCAGATACTGCAACGCAAAACTTTCTAATAAACCGAATGTGAACCAGAAGCACACCATATGGTTATAAATTCACATACAGTGGCGGATGAGGGGTCTTCCCGTCAACAAGGAATGAAGGGTATAGATAAGGGCGTTCTAACTTGACACGAGGTCAGATGAAATGATAAATTACGAAAAGGAGACTCATGTCATACAAGAGCTGCAATAACCGCAGCAAATGCCGCACCTTGGCTGATTAAATGATTTAGTATTGATCGAAAGATATCTTAGATAGGTCCAACCTAAAACCGAACACACCCTACAGAACATTCAATATTCAGCATTAGGATAAAGCAGTAGAATAAAACTTACATCAAATCTACGTTCTTTGAGAATGTCACGAACTAGCAGCAGCGAATCCTCAATTCCATTGTAAATGGTACGCTCCTTATTAGATTTCCACCATGCCCGTGGTGTTAATGCAGGGTCCTCGCTTGTGGCGGAGGCTTCGGCAGCACCCAGCGCGGCTAGGTCCGTGGGTTGTGACTGGTTCTGTGGAGAAGAACCAAATAGATCAACTGGCTGCAGGATCATCGGTGCATCCAGAAACACTGCGGTCGTGTAATGGTGTCAATAATACTATACCCTATATGAACCATGGACGCACACAACCTAGCTCAAAGTCCGAACCACATTCTTTGCGCAGAGCACCAAGCTACACCCAGTATGATTCAATCCGCCAAGCTGGAAAACGATAGGGAATAATTACTCGTTTACTCAGTATATTTGCATTTTGAGAAAACCTGCAATGGTGTCTTGAGCATCTTTTACAGAGTTGTGCATAAGCAGCACACACCCATGCAATACTAAAACAGTCCTTAGTGCAGTAGACATGCAAGTTCGCCTGGACTCTAAGTAAGGAGTGCAAGTTTTTCAATTTTGAATAATTGGACTGAGATAAAGTGGTGAGTCACTTCCGGATATCATGACCGGAGCGGGACAGCCGGTTGATCCGATATCATGTCAACAAGAAACGAAAATGACAGGTGTGTACAGTGGTAGATACGATATACATGGTGCAATTGTTAAAATGTATGTAAGTGTAGGATAGATAAATGAATGTATATCAAACCCTATCCAACTCGTTCATTCAGAGTACCGATCCTCTTCACGTACTGACGGTGTCATCTTTTCAATGATAGTGCTCACACGTTCATATACGGCGAAGACGATGGCTTGGCCTGGAGCCACCCGCAGCACACGAGGCGTTATACCTTTGTAGAAGGAGCGTACACCTTCCACCTTCCACATATCAGCCGCGATGGCAAAGATGCGTTGGAATGCTGTTTGCCCAGGCACAGCCTGAGCCTTTTGCAGACCTGGTGGGTACACGTGAGATTTCTGTTGTGAAGGATTGGCCTCAACAAGAACACATACGGGTTTTGATGGTATCAATCGGCGCATTCGAGAAAGGCCCCATTGCACCCGAAATCAAGCCGATCAACATGTGTTGGTAAGAAGGCAACTCCTTCAGATCGGGTTGCATGCGATGTGCAAATTTCTTGATCTCTTGGTATGCTGTGAAATTGGCACCTATATCCATCAAATTAAGAACATAGAAGGTGCTCGAAAATCCAAAACACACACCCTGGTTCGTAGCCTGGCGAAGAGCAGTGAGAGAGACACCACGGTACAGAGTTGCAATTCCTTCTTCCCGGATAATGGTATACACGGCATGTCCAGCGTTCCGATATCTCGGAGCTTCTAGTGGATCAGCCAAGGAATGTTGTTGGGCTTGCAGCCGAATCTTCACAACTTCCATGGGGGTGACGACGGCGATAGCCTCAGTGGTACCAGCCCCTAACCCCGCTGCCCTAGTGATTAGCAATGGAAGTGATATATAAAGGCATCCGAACCTACCAATGAATATATTCCCGACACTGGTCTTACCGGTGCTCTTGTCGGCCAGCCATCCCTTATATGTCTCAAAACTCGCAAAGCGAATGGCCATCTTTGGTACGATGCCAGACAAAACAGCCCCAAGTCCCTTGTACAGAGCCAAAGGGGTCTCCCGTTTCACGATGTTGATGCCTGTGGCAATGAATCCCCTAGATTTTGTCTTTGAAGGTTTGTAAGTCGCATAATCGCGATGAACATTTGCAATGGACCTACTCCAGGGGCTCGACCAGACCTGGAGAGTTGCATCCGGACCTTGATTGTGTCCAGAGGCTGACATGCTAGCTAACAAGCAGATTAGAAATGGATAAAAGGTGCTAGATGAGGTCTAACGACGCACCGCTTCGCAAGCACCAGCAATACCACCTGCAATGATATGGGTTCCAAATCCAACAGGTTTCTTATTCGCGTTCCTGGACATGACTGAGAGTGGCGAATCGCGAGCGCGTTGGGGAGGCCAGTGTAGGAAGATTTAAAAAAGGAGCAGTGATGAGCAAGTGATAATTATACAGGTTAGTACCGACGGCGCGAGCGGGTTTAACATGTGAATGCGAGATCCGCTTGCCGGCAGAGGACTAAAATCAGTCTCTTCCGGGCTTCCGCACTTTGTCCACCAAACGACACCAAATGCAGCAAGTCATCATTGGAACAATTTGTCAAATGTTTTGTTTTTTTTCCACAATAAAGGCTCCTTCCGCCCGTCTTTCCCCTTTTGAAGAGTCTTGCATGACATGCTTGCGGGGGCAGGACTGATGTATCCTGATCTGAACAGAAGTCAATTCAACGAATGACATGTTGCCAGGTAAATCCGCAACGCAACAGAGGCTTTCGACAACTCATGGCAGATCACGAGATATCGATAATGAGGAGGAGGTCACAACGCCGCAGGCAGTGGCTTATTTCCAAGCCGGGTAAAAACTAACCCAGGTGGAAGTTGAGTACTAAGGATTTGACACACGATTAGTGAGCCGGAACTATATCAGGGACGACAAGTTAGAATATATTCACAGTACCTGCAAAGCATTGTTTAGCCTCCACTCACCACCTTGGCCTCCTTGTGGATTCTTGGACGCAGATGAAGCAGCCTCATGGCCGAGGTCATTATCAATGGAAGTCTAAGCGTTATGGTCACGAGACACGTCGTTTGTGTTCGACCTTGTGGACCATTGAATAAATAAATGCCTCATTGCCTCTTCCTCTATTCTTTCCTTCTTTCTCGTTTCCATCTCATTCTCAATGGATGATATGATACCACTTTCACCCGTTATCAGTAGTGCGGCGGAGAACAAACACAGACGAGAAAGGATCAAAACAGCCGGTGTGGCAGTGCTTGAAGGTGCCGTTACATTTGTGTCCTTATTTACCCAAAAGTATTCTAACCTCCTTGTAGTATTCTATACCCGCCACAAACGAACTCCAAACGATGCTGAAGCCAATGAATTGTTAAGCCAAGTACATGTGAAGAGTCTATGCCCTACCACACTTTGAAAAACTCAAAACTGACGCGCATAAAGGCCGTGCCTGGGTGCCAAGGTTTTGATCTGGAACGACTCTTTGCCTGGTTCAGGCGGAGGAGATCAAGTAATAACACAACAACAACAACAACTTTGAAGTCATGTAAGCTTTTCTTCAAGTGTGTCCTGAATGCCCAACCACGCACGCCTTGTTTCAGTTTATCCCTCCTTGACCCCCGAAACCATCGACCATCTGAAGGTCCTTTTTCAGCGAGGCATCGATCCAAATCCTGATGTCGTTAACACATTGGTACAATTGCTTAAGGCTACTCATGAAGACATAGTGGCTTGGATACAGGATAACACACTCTATACTTCACCCTCTCCTGAGGTTGTCCGTCAAATGCCTACTCCTGGTCCTACAACCTCACCTGAACCAGTAAGGCTTAAGTCTGAGCCTGCTCATTCTCCATTGCTACTGCATACTTCTCTCAAATCAAAAGCTTCTGAATCTTCACAGATCCAGGTAAGCCACCAAACAAATTCATTAACCACTCATTGTACATTCTCAATAGGAAATACAGGATCCAGTACCACCTAGACATGTTATCTTGACTATTCCTAGCAAGATAGTGGTAGATGACCATCCAGGTGTACTCCCAAGGAGTGCATCAGATTTTATTAACCTGTTTACACCTTATCAAGATAAGATGGAACAGGTCCTTGAAGCAATTACTTGACATGCAGGTTCAAGTGAAGTTGCTTTCATGACTTTTTCATGCTGTCACATTGCTTTTTTTCATCACTGTATTGTTGGCTATACCATTGTCATTGCAAGCAATTTTAATGAAACAACAAGGAGCAAAAAACATTACAAAAAGTACTACATAAATAATAATTCTAAAAAAATCAGTTGATAATAAGTTAATGAAGCACCTAAATCCTCCAATCCTTGAAGTAGTCATAGTCATGCTTGACAAATGCAACCATATAATCAATAGTGGTACCACCATCTTCCTGTTCCTCAGGTTCATCAAAGATTTCACCTTGAGGTACTTGTGCATTGTCCTCAGGTTCTGGTGGTGCCTCGACTGTTTCAGGCGGAACGTTGATCCCATCATCCGCAAAATCTTCTTCATCCGCATCCCCCATGACAATTTCCTCCCTCGCGGCCAAAGCCGCAGCTTCCACATCCTCGGTGTCCTCAAACTCTTCAAGCGCCTTCGTCAACGCAGTCTCGTCATTAAACAGCGATCGCCAATCAAACTCGCCCTTCTGAATTACCAAGTCATCCAAGGACCGCTTCTGGTTTGCCTTGCGTAGCATGGCCTCTTCGACGGTGTACTGGGATACGAACCGGTAGATGTGCACATCGCGAACTTGGCCGATACGGTGTGCTCTTTATCATAAAGATGTTTGTGTCAGCCTCTGCCGGATACGCTACTGATAATTATATAATGACGTACCGATCCTCGCATTGTCTATCCATCTGTGGGTTGAAATCGCTGTCATAGAATATCACCGTATCCGCACCAGTAAGACTAAACGAATACGGTTAGACGGAGGGGACACAAAAGGCTAAAAACTCACTTGATTCCAACACCACCCGATCTAGACGAAGAAATAAAGCAAAACACCCTCTCATCAGCATTGAACCGTTCCGTGATATACTGTCGGTCTTCAATCTTCGTCGCGCCATCCAAACGAAGGTATAGATACCCATGGAAATTGAGAAATATTTCAAGTATATCCAAGATCCTCGTCATTTGCGTGAAGATCAACACTCGGTGTCCTCCGGCTTTCTTCTTACGTAGCAGCTTGTTCAATTCTTGCAACTTTCCGCAATCGTACTGAAGCAGAGACGGATCAGGGAAGGCGATTTGTAGTTTGACGCTCGCCCGATGAAGGATCTCATCAAATTCCAAAGGCTGGGACAACAACGCTTGTTCGCATCCAGAAAATGCAATCCGAGGCATATCCAGAGCAACGACGGGCGGGGTGACAAATGCGAATCGGTCAATATAACTCGCCATCGTCGCTGCACGGGCCTCGTATGAATGGACAGCAGCGTGCAAACGTGAGCAGGTCTCTAGGTAGCGCGACCGAGTGTCGACAAAAGATAGAGGAAGGATCGGTTTATGTATGGATCGCACGATCGTAAGAAGTTCCCGACTGTAGATGGGCAACATATTGCATCGCAAGTGATTCAGGTATCCTATATGTGTCCAACGATCCACCAGTTGTACACGATGCAAATACTCCGTATATTGTTGATAACCAGCAGCGGTCCGTGTATCGTGTGGTGGTGGTTCTCCCGGCATCTCCAAAACATCAGTCAACTGTGACGTAGTAGCCTCGAGCCGTTTTCTGCTCATCGCCGCCACCCCTGACGTTTCTTGATATCCAATAAACTGTAGCCCAAGAAGCCCCAGATTAACCCGTTCCTCTTCCTCACAAAAGAGCCTCCGCCGAACCAAGAGCTCCTTGATCTCAAAATCAGCAACAGCCGACCGACTCATCGCAAACGAAGTGACTATCGGCCTGACTTCGAATAAATCTGGATGATTGCACACTTTGCGCAGCTGCATGAGGACATTGGCGATCTTTTGGTACACCCCTGATTGCAATGCATCTTGCGTCTGTGCACGCGACATGAACTCGTCATAGAGAAACCGTTGCCTTTTGGATAGAGGACACAGCACAAGATGCTCAAACTTGCTCGGAAGCTCCTTTTCAACATCACGCTTCAACCGCCGAAGCAGGTAAGGTCGGAGAACAGTATGGAGCTTCGTCACACGCTGCATGGTTTCGTCATCCATCACGTTTCCCATTTCAATCGCCTTTTCGAGTGGATCTTTAAAAACACACAATCCCAGTTACAATTAGGCAGGAGATAAGGAATATGCCAGTACTCACTTGAAAACCATTCACCAAATTCCTTCAAATTGGCGAAATTGGAACCAGACATGAGAAACTTGAGCAATGCCCACAACTCGGTCAGGTTGTTCTGCAGCGGTGTACCAGTCAACAGCAGTCGTCGAAACGAGCGGAACATGAGCAGCGTATTCCAGCGATTCGATTTGAAATTCTTGATCATATGTGCTTCGTCGAGAATCATATAATACCACGGCTTCCGTTTAAATATATGCGCATCCCGACTTGCCAATGTGTAAGAAGTGATGCAGACATTAAAATGGTGCTTATCGTTCCAGCCCTGGCGGAGCTCCTTTCGACGCTTCGTTGACCCATGGTAGCTGAGAATCTTGAAACCAGGCAGAAACTTCTTGAACTCCATCTCCCAGTTCAATAGAACACTTGTTGGCACAATCTGAAGCATAAACAATCAAACATTCTTCATACCGGAAGTAAGAAACATATTTACAATAAGATGTGGTCCCCATATCCCCCTATCACACGCCAAATGAGCCAGTAGTGCAATCGTCTGAATAGTTTTCCTGAAATGCCATCATTGAACAACGCCAAACCAGCCACAAAGTCAAGAAAACGCACCCAAGACCCATCTCATCGGCAAGAATCCCATTGAGAAAGTTCACATGAAGTGAGGCGAGCCACTCCAGCCCAGCCTGCTGGTATGGTCTCAAAACACCTCGCAGCAGAAGGGGCGGCGTAATCCGACTGCTCGGATCCCAATCGACCGGAGCGACGGCATACGACTTCAAATAAGCAGGTATCCGAACGTCCTCGTCCTCATCGTCACTATCCCCTCCCGCATCCTCCTTTGTCCTTCGTTTAGCTTCAAGCGCTGCTTTAAGTGTCTCGATGGTCTGGGAAAGCTCAGTACTTCCAGTTTCCACTTCTTGAATCTCATCTACATCTCTTACAATGCCGCGATTGGCACCAAGGCTCTTCTCAATCACGTCCATGATCGACGCAGGTTCAGAGCTTGACAATTTCGACGGGAGCTCAACACCATTCGCCTGCGTATGCGTTTCTACCCCGGTCTCTTCTGTATACACCAGCGGAGGTTTATCCAGCGAAGGGCTAACACCTTCATCTACAGCATCGGTGATCATATTCGGCGTGGCAACAGATGGCGAAGTCTGGCGCGACGAACTATCAATCTCAGCGTATGCATGTTCATCTGGATGAGCGGTGTCTGGCTGATCGTCCTGATCATCTTCTGTGGGGATGGAACCCTGAAGTGTTGGGGAGTGGCCACCAAGTAGCATCGAGGTCTGAACCCAAGGCTCCTCGTCATCCACGTCCTCATCCCCTTCCACTTCATCTTCACCTCCCTCAACGGATACCCCTTCGAGATCACCCACTATGGGTTCATCTTCTACCTCAGCTGAAGGCTGCATTGTTGTCTCATCGTCGCCTCCTCCACCTTCTTCGCCCTCGTCCTCACTTTCTTCATCCGTTTCGTGTTCATCCTCATCCTCATCATCCGACATAGCAGACGCACCAGCCGAGTGACTCCTTGACCTTGAATGATGTCCACTCCGCAACAAATCACCCTGCTGCGTTTCCAAAATATACCCAGACTGGTTAAGAATCGCATCAAGATGTTCATGTCCTCGCTTCCTCTCCTCCTCTTCGAATCTCAACCTCTCCTTCTCACGAATATGCTGATAAAAAAAAAAGAGACGTGAAGACACATAAGCGAACGAACGACAGCGGAAAAAAGAGGACGTAACGGGAAAAAAAATAATAACGCACAAAAACAGCTTTTCTCCACTCATTCGTCACCATCCGAATCGTATTCTTCGCCAACACACGCAACCTTCGTTCCTCCTGCAACCTAAGCTTATCCTTCTTCGCCTCTCGCCCATCCCAATACGCTTGGACTTTCGACGCTATCTGGCCGGCTATCGCCCGACCTGTCGTCCGTCTAGACCTTATCTTCTTTGCCACAGCTACCGCAGCCACCACGTCATCCCAAATGTCTCTTGTAGTCCGTTTCGGCGTCAGGGACGTCGAACGCAAGTCAACCAGAGACTCTGTAACTTCATCGGAAGAAGGAATAAACCGACCCTCCTGTCTCAACCTGAACGCCCGCTCGTGCATTATTGCTTCGCGCTTTATCTGGCGTTCCAACGCGGCATCTTCGACAACTTTCTCAAAGGGTGACTCATAGGAGGATAAGAACGCATATAGCGAGCCATGCTTAGGTTTGGGTGGCCGCTGGAGTGGGTGCGAGATGATGGGTGGGGGTCTTCGGACAATAAGCTTGATACGTTTGATTTTAAACTTTTGAGGTTCCGCCAAGTCCGGTACTTGTTGAGCTGGTCGCTTGCTAGGCGTAACATGTGTGTCTGACTGTACAGGCTTCGGAAAGCTTAGCAACGACATCAGAAATAAAAAAAGGAACACGCCACTCTTACTTGGACAGATACTGACACACTCTCCGCTCCCGACACCGCGGTCCCCATAGCCTTCTGTCGCTCACTCCTTCGGGCTACTACAGAGTTGGACCTCCCTTTCAAATGTTTACCCTTTCCATTGACTAACCCTGCCGACGAGTCCAGCGCCACTCGACGTTGGGGGCCAGGATGGCTTTTGCTAGGGGATTTACGATGCGCCACTCCTTGCGAGACCTTCGGATCTCCACCCTCCACACCAACACCATCTTCCGCGTCGAAAACACCTCCTGCCTTTTCCTTCTGCTTATCTTTTGCACCCCTCACTTTATCACGGGCATGTGCGTGAACAAGAATATCCCAAATCTGACTGGTTGGGCCCTTGGCCGACTTCGGAGACCGAATATCCTTCTGTGTAATAGCGCTGCGGATGGGACTGAGGGGCAAAGGAGCAGATATCGAAGGAGTGGACATGATTTGTCTGCGTTCCGTATGCGCTCTTCGCGTTTTGCGCGCCTGGCCTGTGCCAGACTCCGTCTTCTCTAATAAATCATATTTGCTCTTGTACTGTACCATAGAAGAAGAAAAAGAATTACGCGGGGGCATGACATCAATGACGATTGCGCAGGGTAAATAGGAAAAAGAAAATTAAAAAAGACAAGTACCTCTTGAAAGACTCGAGAATTCTCAGCTTTAGCTTCCTGTGTGACAAAGAATACATGAGACAGTCAGTCGTGAGGATACACGAAGCCGAATGAAGGTCAACATCAACTTACCTGAGGATCAAACGCCAACATCATACGAAAATTTTCCATATGAAACACCTCTCTGATCTATGAAAGCATAAAACCCCAATGAGAATCAAAAAGATACACAGGCCAATTCAGATAGAAAAGGAAACGTACCAAAGTGTCATGTCTGTCAAACACCTCCTCGAGTTCAATATGCTTCTCAGCCAACAAGGACCGCCTTTTCATCTCCAACACATCGTCCCCAGCAATATGCGCATCCCTGACCTGCCTGCCGTCTCCCACCACGTCCAATTTCCCATGTTCAGCACCCATACTCAACCTACGGGTCGCCTTCCCATGAGTATGACCCGTCAACACTGAGCTCACACTACACCTCCCATCCTCGACGACATCCCTCCTAGACCCACTTTGTGACATGCAAACGTATGCTCGGACGAGTTTTGAACGATGAGTAGTGAAAGTTGTTCACCGAGTAAACTGGAATGACTGCGCAAGAATGTTGCAGGGCAATAGAAGAGTCGATCTCTGCAGATCCTGGACGGTTCAAGGAGCTTTTTGAACTGTTGGGACGCCAGAATGACGAGTTGACTGGCCTGCTAGAGGTTGGAGTGACAGAGCTGAGAAGGGAGGCGTATGTTGCAGGAAAAGATGGATTGGTACGGCATTATTTTTCGGTGTCTTATGTGGTTGTTTGGCTTGTAAACAGAGTGACTAGTTTAAGATTTTAAAGTGAAATCAGTTTTCATTAGAATTGATGCATTGCAATCCTTATTAGACCTCCTAAACCATCCTACAACACACACTAGCTCTACATACAACCCATTACAACAACGTAAACAACGTCTCTGCCCAATCATTGCCATTACAACCTCGTCGTCAACCGTCGTTTCAACACACGTGCAAAACTGAATTGTGGTATATAAAAGTGCCAATTCAAAGGCTTTTGCCGGCATACTCAAATTCGGGAAAGTCCTTTCCGTATGGGTCTGGTGCTGGAAGTCCGTATGCTGCCGCTACATTATCCTCGGGGTAAAAGTCGAAGCTGTGATTTTTGACGTCATTTCAATTACGACATATTCAACATAAAAGAACTAAAACGTACGCGCTGGCATCTCCTTCGCCACTGATGTTGGGTATATACGGCGCAGTGATTTGTCGGTTCAACAACATCTCCCAATTCACTTCTTTGAACCACTCGTGATGGAAGACATCCCTTGATCCATTTCTTAGATTCCCGTACCGCTTGGACGGGTCACTCTCCAGGAGCTTCATAATCAGATCCGTAGCCAATGCATTAAAGGCCGAAGGCCATCGAATGTACGTTGGTCCCGCAAGAATCTTTTCATACAATACCGCGTGGTTTCCATCCGCTTGATGGAACGGTGGGAACCCTGACAGCATCTCAAAAATAAGAATCCCAAGTGCATACCAGTCCACACTCTTATTGTAACGCTGTTGGTTGATTATCTAAAGCGGAAATTATTTTTAGAAATTCTGATACTGTGTTCCATCAGATTTCGTATACGCACTTCTGGCGCCAAATAATCAGGGGTCCCACACAGTGTCCAAGTTGTATTGGAGCATTCTTTCGCGAAACCAAAGTCAGTCACCTTGATGTGACCATCATGGTTCAATAGGATGTTTTCTGGCTTGAGATCACGGTAGATGATGTCCAGACCATGTAAATAGTGTAACGCTAGCGCGACTTCGGCCGCATAAAACTTGGCCACTGGATCAGGGAACCTCTGTACGAGTATCAGCTCACGTTCCCAATATCAAAAACCATCACAAACATTAGATCTCCGTAGCAGAGTAAACAGCTCCCCTCCATGAATAAAGTCCATAACCATGTACAGATTAGAAGCATCTTGAAACGTGCCCCATAAATTGATGATGAAGGGATGTTGAACAGCAGAGAGCATATGCCTCTCATTGTTCGTGTGCTCGACCTGTTTCATCTTTACCACCCGCTCCTTGCTTAAAACTTTAATGGCATAAAATCGTAGATTGTGTTTACTCTGCACTGTATGCGCATTGAAATATAAGGAACCCGCGAGTCATCAAGTTTGAAAACAAATATGATACCTAGATGCACTCGGCCAAAGCTACCTGTTCCGAGTGTCCGATGAATTATAAAGTCAGTGAGACGGTATGAGCCCTTTGGCCGGGTTACCCGCTTCATAGCCAGTTTTAGGGGTGTACTTGCTTCGGTCAAACACAGACTATTGGTCCTCCTTGTAATGTCGCTGATAGATGTACGCTGTGTGGATATTGACCCCCGTTTGTCAAAAAGAGGAGAAAGCGCGGGTGACACATGTTCTGAGGCTATGGGGGATGATAGTAGGTGATTCTGTGACTCCGCAGGAAGCTTATTATGATGGCCCAGTTGGCCCAGTTTGTCCGCCATTCTCTTGATCATTACAGTCGTTGAACACGTTTGCTCCTGTGGGGGGGGGAGGAGTCGGAAAGGAGGAGAAAGGAAGATGGAAAGAAGCAAAGAATGACGAGAACGTCAGTTTAACGGGACATTGGGCGAGATCTTCTCATAAAACCAATAAAGACAAATAATAATTTACCCCCGAGCGGAAGTAAATCGCCCAATCATAAATTCAAATTAGTACAAGGCCATCACCCTATTACGAGCACAAGGTCACCAAGCACTCTACGTATACCTAGCTACAATTACCGTGACTCTTACAAGGATGGTACCATCCGTGATCCCACTTGTAGCACCTCTGTCCATGTCGCCTGACAACTATTCAGCAGTGACTCTTCGTTTAGCACCAGCGACATTGCCATTTTCGTCCTCGGTTCATTCCCTGGGAGTGCCTGATGAAGTGGTTATCCACAAATAATCCTTTATGTATAAAAGGAATAGCCCACGTCAAATAGTTGACCCAGTTCTGACACGGTCTTATTGAGGCCCTTCTTCCCTGTCTTCGAGTGGCGGTCGGCACAAAGATGGATAATTAATTGGCAAATTTGAATTAACTCTTGGACTAATTCAGGGTCAATCGTATCGTCGTCAACAAGACTGATCTCAACTTCTTCATCCTCAACTTCTAGGTGACTCTCCAACATAATCTGAGTGTTGACTAGATTGCGTAACCTGTTTACGATAGTCTCGATGTCTTCGCAGACACGTTCGAACCCCTGTGAGAGAGATAGGACCGCCATAGCGAGCCATAGGTGATGCGAAACCTTTCCATCACCGTTTACCGTGAAGCCACCACCCTTAGTTCTTTCCGAATTGTCCGTGTAAATAAGCGATGTCTCAGCCATAATGGTCCAATCCAGCTGGCAGAGTTCTGACCAATATCTCTGCATCAGACCATTGTTGACCCGGGATACCCGCAGACAATCAGACGAAGCACAGCCAATGATATCACCCATCTCCCATGCCAAGACGTCATTATCGTTCACTTCAAGGATAAATCCATACTGCGTCAGTAGCTGGGCATTTGTCAACGTCTCTCCATATGTATTGTACACTTCGGCGTCGGGAGGAATTGCAGTGTTCGTAACCATGTGGTACCCATGGTCCTGATCATCGTTGTCCACCACAAATGGAACAACAGATCTTGCCATCGAGGTAATATGGTCAACGGCAGCTATTGACATGGCATCATCGCGATCATGAGGACATTCGTGCAACGAGCCACATTCCGAGCAAACATGATAGTCACTCTCCTCGACAATAAGAAAGCTATGATGAAAAGATGTCATCACGACCTACCTCAAGATGAACGTGGTTCTGTAGCTCGTGATTGAACCTTTATCCGAGTTAGTCTTTCGATTCAATCAATCCCCTCATGAAACTTACGCATCTGCTATCGGAACCATGGAGAGTCCATGGTAAGCGTCGACAAGGAAAGCCCTCGAGGATACAAGAGAATAGGCGCGGTAAAATCCGTGTAACGTTGGCTCTACCGCGTTTCGCTTGCTAATATTTTCGCGATGTCGATGTATTAACGGTTGCACTACCTTTTGATAGTAGTTATTTAATTCATCCTCGAATCAAGCTTAGCACTTTCGGTTACGCAAGGGAGGAGGTTGCTGCTTACAATCAGTGTAATGTTATTATCTGTTAATTTATTCAAGATTTTGTGGGCTTCAGTTCCTTGGAGCCATTCCAGTGCGCATTTTCCATCTTCAAGGCGAGCATGACTAGATTCGCCAACACCAATTTCACGGTCCCAGAACAAGGGTATATCGACAACATTGCCGTAGAAAGACTGCAGATATCCAAACCATCGGGAAATTTTTCCCTTTAAGCTATCACACATTAAGCTTAGCAGTATTAATAACTGTCCAAAAGCTTACATCTCAATGTACAATGCCAAGGCAAGGGCTAGTTGTGCGGCGAGACCACAAGGGGAGGACGGAATGAATTCGGACAATGTGCAGTTTCGAGTAGATAGAACGGCATCCTTTGGGATTCGAACAACTCAAATCACTGTAAATCTTTGGAAACCGAGGACAGATGGTGGAATGAATGGTAAGAAATACTTACGGGTCGTATGGGGCGGAGTATACAAGTGTTTCGATCGTACTCCAATACCGGTATCTGGATTCCAGTAAACCTTTATACGGTTGTCAATTTCAATACCATTGAGAGTACACCAGGCGTTTAGAGTTGCTATCTTGTGTTCCATCTCTGTGCTGGGCCAAGAGGGGACCAAGACATCTGAACCTAACACGTACAAACAACCACCTGCGCCTTTTCAGGTTTTACTTTCTCATGCTCTCACCAGCGTCTCGCTCATTCTCGTCAGCAATGCCAAGGCTCTCACTATTAGATTACCTGCATAGGGGCGTCGTTTACTCCTTGGTTGGGCTATCTGTGTATGGCTTAGCCATGGGCGTTTCGGCACATCAACATATCATGCAGAAAGGGAGAGGTGCGAACCAATGATTGTTCTGTTGATGACAAAATATTCATTCCCTTTTCGGCAACAGAAGTGAGTTAAAGTCGTATTCTGAACATATGCGGATGTGATATCAATGTCTTGGGTATAGGCTTTAGCACGGAGAGAAGCGGCAGCAAAGATAAAGAAAGCGGTGAAGTCGACTCAATAGTTTTCTTTAGTTGTCAACGCTCATTGTCCGATCTCGGGTTGCTATTACTAGGAAGAAGAAAATGAGAAAGCACTTGCTGAAGCCGCGCAAGAAGCCTTCCGCTCAAAGCATATCTGACCGCGCCCAATGTTCAATACCACATCCTGGTACAGCCACTTTGTACTTCTCTCAGCTCAGATCTGCTTAGTGATTTATTTTTACGCTGTTACCGGAACAGTCCACCTTGGAGACGCACTATGATCGTGGTACCGGATAATCCTTCCCAAGCAGCGCCGGACTTGTTTACTTACCCCAATTTATCAAGATGCATTATGTAAAAAACCGGCAGCGTAGCTAGAGCTTCTTTTCATGATATAAGGGTTATAGGAATCTACGAAGCCTTTTATGGATCCCCTCTCCACACCCAGTACATGTTTTGACAGAATGCTGTCATGGCTACCTCCCAAGCTGTGGCGTCACGCATACCAAGCATCTCATTGGACGAACTAATATGAACCTTAATCCAGGCTCAGATGAGTCAATGAACTAGAAATGCTTTGTAAGTCGCAGCTATGCTACATCAGCTATATGTACATGAACAAGAAAAGTAGGAAGATTTCTGCTACAGTAATCTAACATTCCAAGAAAGGTTATTGTGTACGAGAGGGGGACACAGTAGCTTTACCAATGTCCCAAGTCTACAAATTCTTGTTCGAATCCAATCTCGACCCAGCGATCTGCGTCACTTGTTTCATCCAAGTTCTTGAAGCCGACCTTCCTGTACACAGATTGTGCACCATTTTCGACGCCAACGTAGAGCGCAATACTCTGCTTTCCTTGAGCAAATAATCTTTTGTTACATGGTTAGCAACGCTCCCATCGTGAAAGCGATGTAGTTGAACACTCACTCCCTGCAAGCTTGTCGAACTAGACGACCCGCACAGCCCATTCCTCTCCATGCTTCAGAAGTGTACACTTTAGTTATGGTGGCGACCTTCTTTGTGTTGCGGGTGCAAGCCAGAATGGAAGCAATGTCAGCCCTGCCTGTTCTAGGCGAGATGGTTGTGTAGACCCAGATTAAGCCGTGGTTGATCAAGTATTCTGCTTCCTGCCTTGCACGCCTTTCATTCAAGATGAAAGGGGGCTACATAATATCAACATGTCAGCTCCTGGTTCTGATATAGATCAAACAACTTTCGACGACTTACCGATTCTTCCGAGAAGCCCTTGCACAACCGCGCAACGTTATCCACGTCTCCCGTGTAGGCGCGACGGATCTCGAAGCGGTGGTTCGGTGGTACTGGTCGCCTATCGTGGGCTACAAACGACTCCGGTGTACAGTCACTGATATAGGAGTCGTAGTAGGGCTCATCATCATTGATAGGGATACCCGTCAGATCGGACCAGCACTTGGTGAATTCATCGGCAATCGCCATTGGGGCGAAGACTGAGTATACACGGCGCCATTGCACATTCTTCTCCAACGATTCTGCTAGCGTCATCATTTCGTCTTCGAAGACTTGGCCACAGAGACTCTCTGATGGTTTGGTGGTGAAAATGAAGATAGGGTACTTGTCCATAAATGTATTTGTGACGGAGAGGACGTAGGTGACCTCCCCATCGATTGTGTAGATGATCCAGAGTTGGTCTTCGTCTGCTACCTCTCCTGTCCTGCATTTCTCGAGCTGCGGGAGGATGGTGTTTGCGAGGACGGCGTGTCTCTCGAGCGTCGCCACCACGAAAGCGGGGACGTCTTTGGCTTTTCTGTATATGGCGACCGACATGATTGAGCTCGAGTGGATCAATGAATATAAGAGGCAAGTAGAGGAGGAAGTAGAATGACTGGAGTGGATGAGGAACTTTTGCCAGGAGTCATGGAGGGGTGTTATATACTGGTTGGATGAAGCTGTGGCACCAATAGATGTTATACGTGGTTCGTTCAAAAGGTTATGCGCCTCAACTGACTCATTCCCCGAGTTATAAATTTTGCACAGTGAATGCTATTACATCCCATTTGATTTCCCCACAAGGTATACGAGGGAAAGCAGTTATCTGTTATCGGAAAAGTGCGGCGGCAGATTGTGTCAAAGTTGAATCACCTCAGGTGAAGCAGATCTTCGTGTACATTCTCTCTCTCCCTCTCTTTTGGTGCTAAACCCAAAAAAAAACGTCAGCCGGTGTTTAAACCCTCAGGCCTCAGGTCCGGAGCCCCCTAATAACCCTTGACACAGCGGGTAAATGCTGTTTGGAACCGTGTAAAATACTAGATACATCAATTTTTGGTAACATACTACTTTGTTTTTTGTTTGTTTTGTTTTTGATGTATGCAGTCCTTTCCCCCCCTGATTCTCCCTTGACTCCGATCTGAAACTTGCCTCTTTGATTAGATATAATATCATCAATCGTCCCTGCCAGAGCCCTCTTTAACTTTGATGTTATTTATCAGAGCTATAAAATCCCCAGCATCGGACAAACTGAGATGAATCTACAACAGCTTTTCGTTACAGCCATGTGAACAGGACAGTGGTAATACCTGTCACAGAATGCATTGTTTAATTTCTATTGCGTCTAAGGTTCATTACTTCCAAAAAAAAAAAAAGAAGGATAATTTTGTAATGGCACGTTTTGCAATCCTGGTTGGCAAGTGCGGAATACATATACACCTACACAATTTCGGTCATCCTTGGAATGGAAGTCATAGCCAGTCGGCTGGGAGGGGTTAAACTTTGAATTCGATGCCACTAATTCAATACAAACGAATTTAGTAACACACGCCATATTACCCTCTTGCTAGTGCTTCAGATGCTGCGTTAAGGATACCACGTGTGTTATGAGCGCCCGTATCAGATCCTGAATCGCACCAGCCTACGGCCACGAATCCACGTCTATATACTTATATATATATATATATTTATTTATTTATGGCTCAAGCCTGTTCCTTAATCTTTGAGCTGAAGGCGATATCGGATTTGTTACCCCATGCTTCTCAATGTCCAGCACACCTTCATGCACATGGGCGCTCAACCAAGGAAACTGTACAAGGAGAGGTCTGCGAATAGATCGGAGGACGGATTTCTCCGTGGTCACTGCTCCGTCTTTTGACCACCTTGATTAGCCGGAGGACTGATGGACTTGATGATATGGGGTGGAAGATCTAAGAATGGTAGGCATTGATTACAATTCAGGTCTGAGCTAACCTCATTTCACTGGCGTGAATAAATCTTTTACCTGTCACCTCAAATGCGGTTTATGAACCACGACAGCTATGTAATTTGTTTGCGTATGCCCCCGAGTCGACGCTGTAAAAAAAATCTTATCTCTTGACATCTGTGTTGTTCAGGGTAATTCGTTGCACAGAACAGCTGATATGGCTCCGAGATTTGAACAGCATCAGAGTCATAGTTGTACTCGGGCGCGCACCGGTAAGTGTAGCTCAATTTGCGGTATACCAAGGACAATAAACACTTCGTGGAAAAAAACAGGGTAAGCCCCATACAGGGACGGCGAAAGACGAAAGCGGCTCAGTAGAGCATCTCTCACAGCGAGATTCCCGATGCAGGTGTGGTGCTGGGCGAAATAGATAAGTTCCCAAAATCCAATCCCGCCGTACCGATGGAGGGGTTGGTACCATACCAGTGAATTGATGAGTCAAGATTTGCGGTTTACAAGGACACTTTGACTAGGATCGATCTTCCACCTGAATACCTCGTCTCATCATCTGAGTCAGCGTCATGGATAGGCGGTCCAAAACCTGTTCGGTGCCTTTCAACACCAGTCATACGATGTCCGCGGTCGACGTTCTGAGCTGAATGATTGCCACATATTGTTTGGAATGGAATCACGGTCTTGACATACGGGCGTAACAAATATTGATGATGGATATGTCCTGATTTGCTCGGCTTAGGCGTAGGAGGCACACTATATCACGCAGAGCTGAGGTACTTCTCCCAAATCGAATCTCAACTGCTAAACCCCGAATCTAATAAAGGAGACTAGGCTCTCCGTTTCCTAATAGGGAGTTCAGAAATCTCCTCACCTCACAACAGGCCTCGTAAACTGAGTAGCTACACCGAATCGGCAGTATTACACCTCCATCGATGTCCCACGCCTTCTTCAGCGTGTGGGTAGACTGTGGGCGAACATATTGTATGTGGAGCGTACAACAAGCCATCGGATAATTGCTGCCACCGTGGCTATAATATGGGTATGTGGGTACGTCATTGCGAGCAGTTCAGAGTAGTCCTTGCGGAAGGACCTTACCAACTGCTGTAAAACGCCCCACTGGAATGTTACGATAGCGTCATGTCATGTAATGAAGGAGCTCAACAGAGAGTGTGAGCTGTACATCGATAAGGACAACACCTGAGAGCGCTCCCCCCATTTTCCGTTAGTGCCGTTATTTTTGCCATCTGCTCCCAGGCCATGTGACGTGCTTCGGGACGAAAAAACGGGCAGAAAGGGTGAAGACATATGTAGGCATATGAAATTTCTGAAGGACCCAGGCCAACTGCACGGCCAGATGCCCGACAATCCGTTATCAGGATTCTCAGGAATAACCTACGCGGTCTCAAGCTGCCAGGGAGATGGTCACGAATTCTGCGTATTGTTCGGAAGGCTCAGGGAAGGCCGTATTGTATAGACTGTTCATTGAATAGCGACACCATCGCCCCGTGCGTAGTGGAAGTCCCTCCATGATCAGCAGGATAACTGATCAATAAGAATAGTCCTGGCATCAGGTCTTTCGCATTATAACGCACCCTCCGGCCGGCTCGCACCTTGTACACAGGAGGTCCAATGCCACAATAAGGCCGAGTGACCAAAACATATATAGACGCTTGTTCAGACGCCTGTCCAGACGCCTTTGTACTACAAAAGGCAAAGGGCTGATACGCGGTTTACCGCCCGGGGCTGACTCATGAAATAAATCGCAAATCCCCTAAGGGTAATAGTCTTGGTTAGAACTCCTCCTCCAGTGTTGATTTGATCTCCTCACCGCAATTGTTATAACGGCAAGGTAAGGAGAAAGAAAGAAAAGAAAAAAAAAAAACTTGTTCTTGAACTCAGGAACGAGACCAGCAGGTTGGACCAAGAAAAAAAATAATTTGTAGATCATTTTTATCTCCATCCTTGTCCGACTTCAGATCGGATACGTACAAGGTAACGCCGCGCTTCAACAACTGACAGCTGGGATGAACACTCCATTGCTCCGACTCCGCATACTGTGGTGTGGTCATTTTTTCCTGTTGCCAGGGTAAATACTATAGGCCACTTACAGCCCGCAGCTGAACAGGAGAATAAACAAACAACCCTCAGGAAAAGGAAGCTGTCAACGTTATTGCGCCTACCCTTCATTAGCATTGACGTCCAGATACAGTAGCAACGCGGTATAAGGTTGTCGTCCCGCACACGAGCTCTTGTTACATTGGTTACAGCGCTATACCAAAAAGCAAGGCCTAGATCGCATAGCACATAGAGACAGGCGACAACACCTTCGTCCCTGTGTACCCGCGTCACAATATCAAAAACCTGGATGACGTCGCCATCGCTGTGGCTATCCGCGCTTTGCTTTGTATGATGCAAAAGAGAGCCACCTATGTATTAAGTAAAGATCACATCGACGCGCGCCAATCGGTCGGGGGATGTTTGACAGCGTCGCTGTTCGCCTCCAATCCACACAAAGAAAGTAATAGGTGTTCAGCTAATAAACCCATTTGCAGAAATAGACTACAGCATCGCAGGGATCTATAGCAGCGGTCTTTTTGAACAGTCGGCAAAGCGAGAATATGTTCATCAGACGAGTTGAAGTATGTCAGAGCGTGTCAAGTGTGATAGTAACGTCACATCTGTGACAACTAACTTCCCCATTCAATCCCGTTTAACTCAGTTAGGATAGACAACGACGAACATCCAACAGATCATCAAATACGAATGAGTCAAACACAAAACAGGGAAAGAAGGGAAATCAGGCCGTGTGTAAATGGGGTACTTAACGAAATTAGATGGACTGGCGAAACGAAAAGGCAATATATGCCAGTGTGTGGGCTTTGGAAGAGCCGTGGCATGAATCTGTTACCGGCCACTGTCATCAATTTTTGTCATCTAAACAATTAACAATAACTGAAACCAACATTGTATTAGAATTCTATGAGTCAAATACCATTCAAGTAGATTTCAATTATGAGTCAGTTTAGTGTTGTGGTGTAACCACGTTAACGTTATTCAAATGAGGGTCCTCAAAATTAGCAGGTTATATTAAAGTCATCAAAGGACTGACTTCTAATAAGCAGTTAAGCAACAGCGGCAGTGCAACAATGATATATATGATACAGGAGGTTCAAAACAAGAATAATGACAATGCACGTAGTAGTAAAAACTACATGTGTTCTACCCTATGATCGCTATAACACTAATCATATGGTTGCATTGTTGAAGATCAGCTTGTTCACAGTGTCTGATGGTAATTCAGTAAGCAATCCTTCGGAACTCAGAGCGATCAGAGCCTTCTTGAGCTGCACAGGCGTCAACGTCTTGGGATCCTTTGGGATAGGAGCAATCAATACGTCCACAACTTTAGGAGATGGCATATAGTCTGATATCCAGACGGGAAGAACCGAATATGCAAAAGCGTAGAATGCAGCTGGGCTATATGCTTCCTGAGATCGGATACTGAGGACGTTGTCTTCCTCATCGAATGTGGGGTTGAATTCGGGTGAAGGATAGACAGAAAGCAGGTACGCCAAAAGACCCGCTGTATGAGGTGAAGCCATCGATGTACCAGAAAGTGTAGCCGTTGCAACGGGACTACCCTTATATGTCGACAGAATGTTGAGACCTAGTAACCATCGAATGTAGTTCATTGTATTGCATTATTACAAATCAACTTACCAGGAGCAAACACATCTACACAAGGGCCGTAATTTGAAAAGTAGGCCCGTTCGTCACCTAATGTAGATGCACCAACAGTAACTGCATTCTCTGCAGCTGCCGGGGAGTAGTCACAGGCATCCTTGTTGTCATTACCTGAAAATGGTGTTATTGTTGCATGTCATCACGTCCAGCAGAGCTCACTAACCAGCAGCAACAGCGAAATGAAGACCACCGTCAACAGCTCTGTTAACAGCTGTATCGAGAGCACGAGATTTTCCTCCACCCAGACTCATATTTGCAACAGAACCTTTGTGATTTGTTCTTCCAGTTCTTGCGAGCTCCTCAGCTGCCATGATTGCTTTTGCTTTCGCTTGTCCAGCAGCCCAGACGACACCTTGAACAACATCAGACATCGTTCCACTACCATTCGAGCCGAGCACTTTGACAGCCATAACCGTCGCATGCTTCGCTACACCGTATTTACGGGAGGCAATGGTGCCTGCACAGTGAGTACCATGGCCATTTCCATCTTCATCCTCATCGTTCATAGGGACAGTCTTTCCCCACTTTGCACGACCTTGGAACTCGACGTGGCGAATGTTGATACCAGTATCAATTACATATACATCAACACCCTGGCCGGCAATAGAGTTGTAGACATATTTGGTAAATGTCGAGAAAGACAACTTCGGGCGGTGACTAATCCGGGCCAGACCCTGCCTAGCCGTCAAGTCTTGTTCGTAATTGCAAAGATATGAAATGACTCACCCAGGGTGCGCCTCTCTGAACATCTGTGGTCTTCACGATTTGGTCGCGCTCAACAAAGTCAACCTCCGGCATTGCTCGAATCTTCTCAATGACGCGGTCGGTGAACTTGCCTGCATAACCCAAGATATGACCATCATACACATGACTGATACCAGACAAGTCCTCGTCTACAAGCGGGTCTGCTTCGTGTGCAGACTGCAAGAAATTAAAATGGTTCGTCATCAATGTAGCGGGGGTATCCTGCTTGAACATGATGATATATGAGTTGTTAACAGATCCATGGGGATGGTCCGAAGCAACGAAGGGAGCAAATCTTAGAGGGGTATCATGCGACGAGGGGTAGAATGGGCTGGTAGAGAGAGGAGAGGCAGATACAGATGCAGCCAAGGAAACCGCGAGAAGAGTCCATTGAAGGAGTGACATGGTGGGTAAGGATGAAAGAGTTGGTTCAATTCTACTCGCTGATAACTGTATTCGTGGCTGTTGTTTCTTGTTTGGTTCCCTTCCCCCACCCTAGACACCCTAAATGGTTCCTTCCAGCGACGGCGACTGCGCTTTAACCACCTTAGCCCCACACTACATATCACATAAAACTTAACTACAATCGTACTCTCTCTCCTCAGACCCAAGTAACTACCTCTCTAACATTAGCCGATCGTGTGCCCCGAGGGGTCCAGTAGTCCCAAGAAACCATACGACCATAACTGAATTGCATCGGATTCAACTCCGGTAGGCGACAAACGGGCTAAGTCGGCTACCGAGAATCGATTCGTCGAATTATCGAACGAGTATGACCACACCTCAGAATGGATTTCTACAGCATTTCATTAGCCATGTTCCAACTATGTTTGACCATTCACCTACGGCTTTCAGCT
This sequence comes from Amanita thiersii Skay4041, assembly GCA_002554575.1. Taxonomy (NCBI): domain Eukaryota; kingdom Fungi; phylum Basidiomycota; class Agaricomycetes; order Agaricales; family Amanitaceae; genus Amanita; species Amanita thiersii. The sequence goes on along the minus strand of KZ302003.1, from coordinate 85,413 downwards.
CCACGGACAGAATCCCATAGACGTTTTTGGGCTTCTGTGACAGCTTGCACGAACCGAGCATCTGAACACCAATCAGGTTTGACTGAGGGGGGTGGATTGACGTCAACTGTGATCGTGACATTCGCCGCACAGAAGCTTAATTGCCGCGCTAGCCCCCCTGCCATCAATGCTTGTTGGAAGGACCTTTAAAATTGCAAGTGAGTCCCTAGGACGATGACCAGCATCCTGCTCACCAGATCACGGTCCCGTGATACTCTGTGCGATCAAATACCTCAATGTTGGTTCTATTACTGTCATAGGCGGGATTGGCGACTATCATGCCAATATTTGTCAACAGACCTGTAAAATGACGTTCTTCACCAACATAACCATTTGTTAGAAAATAGGACCTTGCCTTGAGGATACGGTGTCAAAGTATTCACGACTAATTGAAGGAAATCACGCGACACATTGGCTCCGTATAACAGATTGAAGCCTGTATCGGAATTCATGACCTGCCAGGAGGATCCTTTTTGAATATCTGTTTCCAGTGTTCGATCCATTGGGCGTACCTCAACTGCCTTCCCGTCCTCAGTTAAGGAAAGGGCATAGTATTTAATTCCCGGCGGATTCTTGTCCAGCATGGCTTCACTCAGCCCTGCTTTTTGAACATAATCTTTCAGTCTTGCCTTGGCGTCCTTTTTGCTAATGGTTACTTCAAACATTTTATGGGCATCATTTTCCCAAACTGTAGCCACGTTCCCAATGTCCACATCTGTTTCTCCAGTCACATTTGCCTGTTCAAGAATACCCGCTTCGATCAGGTTCTGGGCTGCACGTAACGAAGCAGGCACAAGAGCAGAGTTGACGTCAAATGGAATCGGCCCAAAACCTGTACCCTGATTACTGTCGCGCCAATTTCCTACAGGCTGGCCAGGACGGAATGCCAATAAATTCGTGAACACTTGTTGACGGAAGAAAGGAATTGCACGCCCCAAGTTATAGTTGGAGATCCTGAATGCTCTATAGTTTAACTAGCCAACACTCGATCAAAAGTGGCTGACCTGTTTAGAATCTCACTATATGTTCCCTCCTGCAGAGTCGCATTTCGAGCTAAAAACGCGGCTGAACGGCCTTTTCCTTGAGGTAATTCAAGGAAGTAGTGGCTGACAGCGGGGAGCAAGAAAAGGTCTATAACAATGAATTATGTGTCTACATGGCTGCTTTTGAAGCGCTCACCTGTATCAATCATCTGCCGAGGCACCATGCCTCAATAACAGCCCATGGTGGTGGGAGAAACACATTTACCTTATAGTCAAAAAATGGTGCGTTTCCAAGATCTGGACGACCGTTATTGATATTAATCTGACAAGCGTTGAATATATCAGTTAAATAAGTCAATGACTTTCACATACGAATGACGCATAGTCCCCTTTTACCAGTTTGAGATCCGTAGATGACATTTACTAGATTCTTTGCACTTACCCACTGTTTCTTCGTGACACAGCGCTCCGGTTGAATTAGCTCGTTCGATGACCGCACCAAGCGCTGCTTCAATTGCATCAGGCGTCATCAACGGCATCAATAACCGTAGGGCGATTAAAGAGTCTCTTCCGAAATACTAAAGACAGGGCCATGAGATCCACAGCACTTCATTTATGTTCAAACCTACAGTCAAGAATCGCCACCCTCCCGCTGTAAACTTGTCAGTGTAGGTCATGAACGAGACCTATAGACATATGTTACACAGAAATCGCATAAACCAGCATCTTGTAGACAAACCTGATTCGCCGCTTCGTTTGTTCCATCGCTTAGACCATGCAGGGCAGTTTGAATCCCAGGCGTGCTACCTTGTGACACCTCCAAAAACAGGTCTTGTGTATTGAACCCTACTGGACTGGTTTCGTTAGTTACAACCCGCGCCCGGATTATAGGACTCGTTGCAGCTGATGGCACTAGAATGTTGATCGTTGGTGGGGTGAATGTTCCATTGTTGCTTGGCGTGACTGAGAGCTGGGCATCACTACCAGAAGGGACGGACAGATATAGATCAGCTCCTTTGAACAACATTTCACCAGTCGTAGGATCTGCGGTCGCATTAATGGCCTGCCTATGCAATCGCACAGAGGTATCGTTGAACTCGTTCAACGTATAGTTAAAGATTTCATGCATAGTTCCTGCACCTTCCACATAATCTATTCACAGCAGACGATGAGATATCCATGGCTCAATAATAAGGTGATGCTCACCGCGCATGGCTCTGACCGCACCGATGACCGTGACCCCTAATGTTGCATTTCCGGTGAAGGATAGATCTGCTTGTGCTCCGACATTGTTGAAAGCGTCCGTAGTGCTTTTGAAGGACCCATCGACAAGGGTAACAGATAAGCTACCCTCATTGTTCAGAGGCAAGAAATATGTGAGAGCACCCGAGTTTCCAGCAGGTAGAGCGACCACAAGCCGCTGAAGGGCTTCCGTGTTATTTACCGCTGTCAACAAGAGCTGAGCACTGGTAGTATTATCACGGAAGAAGTAGTTGTCATTTCCGCCACTGAGCACGTGAAAGCTGAGCTCAGAAGAGCCAGCAGCGGCTCCTCCTGGCCTACCAAAAGCCAACAACGGCAGGCCAAGAGTGAATAGTGCCTTTAGGGCGTTTTCAACCATGAGCAAGGAGTGAGAACCCAATAATGTGAGTTCAACTTTCCGCACCACTCCCACCTTCTGGCTACTTATATATAGATGCATGATGATTTAGTCATAAGATGATCCAGAGAAAAAAATAACTACATCATATCCATATTGGGTTTCTCTCTTTGCCGTGGTTTGACATGAATTGAATTTTGCAGAAATGAGACAACCCCGGCAACACCAACTTGGGGTGTTGTTCACAATACCACACCTATCATATTGCCTTTGCGTGGGTCTGAGCATGACGGCCCTAAAGCCGCTATGGCATTCGTCTCACATCGCTAAGCAGGGTCTCGTGCTCATCTGAACGCTCGTGATCAATGTGATCAATGTAATGCAGCAAGTGTGCTTCTACTCCGAGGTGAAGTGCCTTAATTTTTATATAGGTTGCCGTACTGCACCTACAGGATTTTTCGCGCACCTGCCAGTAGGCTGGGATAGCGACGGTTTGTGTATCGCCAGCCTCCAGAACCCAAAACTTCAGAATACCGTCAGGGAGTCAGAGGATACAATGACCGGGTGCTCTGGGAGCATTTGTCCTCATGGGAATGGTACTTCTGTACCTGGCTTTTCGCCAATTGAGAGTGAGAGTCATCGATTTGCTGAATTGATGTTGTCGTCGTGCCTGCGAGTGAAGTGCCCCTAAACAATTTCTAAAGTGTAATGTGAGTGCAAATTTGGTGGGATAATGATATTTGACAGAACGTGTGGAAGCAGATGATGGAGTGCAACATACGCATATACACGCATATATACAGGTTACGTTAAATGCGGGGAACTCCGATTGATCAAAGTTCCCACAGTTGTGGTGTCCGGGTTGCTCTTCTCCCGGGGCATTCTCCGAGTCCGCGACTTCCTCATGCTTACAATAGCCACCAAAGTTATCATGATAAAAAGAGCCGGAAAGCTTCAGAATACAACAGCTAGAGGTGCGCAGCTGATTTTAGACCCAAAATAACAGCAAGAGCATGAGAAACTCTGACCATCGTTGGCTTAGTGGCATCACTGGCAGCTCCATTTTCAATCTCGCGATTCGAGAGTCCTTCACAAGAGCTCTTGTCAAATGTGTGGAAATTTATTTACATATACATACACTGCAAGGCAATTCGTCGATTTCTGGTCCTCAACTCAATTGCGTTTTTTTTGATTATACAGACTGTTTTCTGTCTTAATCGGATATGCATGCTTGGGCTGCTGGACACCGTTGTTAACATTGTATATGGGTGGAAAATTAGTCTCAATATCTGTTCTCACAGCTATCAGCCGAGAACGCGTAATGGAAGCTCCTCTTCCTCCAGAAGATGACCTTGATGCTGATGAATACACGTGAACTATGGAGCAGAAGCACGGTTGGAAGTGGTTATTAGCTATGCATGCATGGCGGTTCTTTAGGCTGTACATCTTCACCCTCTGCTTATGGCGCTTCAACTTCTGTGGGCGGGACTGGCCGTACTGCCTCTCGTGTTTACTCAGGAGCATGCAATGTGTCTCAACAACGCGACCTATAAACCAGTATGGTTCCTTTATTATGACAGGCTCTTATCACCGATCCTGGTCCTTTGATTTACAGTTATTTAACTCAAATGGTGATAGCCCATGTCGTATTGCTGAGCTCTTGGCAGGGACTTGCGAGCAAAATGGTAACATGTTTCTTTCATTTGTTAGACGGATGAATTGACGATTGTATCCGAGGTTTCGATATACCTCCACTACCAAAAGACACTATGTATTTTGGTCCGCGTTCCAATGGAGCAACCGCCTGTAGATGTAGCTCTGTGTTTTACTCCCTACTTTGTGCTTGTGCCGCTTGTCAAAATAGGTCTTGGATAGGGTGCTCGCTCTTTTCTCTTTCTACATGGTCAAATGCACTCATATGCACACCTTGATAGTTGGGACCAATATGACCAAAATTGCACGAATGTCTTTTTGACCATGTGAGTTTTACAAAGGAGAGATCGATTGTTCTGACTGTTCAGCAGTTTTCCTGGAACACTTCCACAGAATATCCCTGTGCCTGATTACGCCTACTCAGACGTATCGGTATGGGATTGCTTTCTGCTCATGTATATATTCAGGTTCGAACAAAGCCTTTCCAGATCTCTGGGAACTTCAGTCTCGAAGAAGCCCTTAGTGGTATGTCCTCTTGGAGTTGCAATTACGTTCCTTACAGGCTTAAATGGAACCATCGGCTCACCAGAACCCATCAGCCCACCAAGGAGTATCAGTACACCAGCAAACACCAGCACACTAGCAAGCACTGGTACACCAACAAACAGAAATACCACACCATCTGGTTCAAATAATGCCGGGGCAATAGCGGGTGGCGTCGTAGGGGGTGTAATACTTGCGTTCTTGTTCGGAGTTTTTGCAATTTTGTACCGAAAGAGACGTCAGAGGATTTCTGCTCGAAACCGCCCAGCGGCTGCACTGGATATGCAATTTGCGATGCCAACGCCTTATCCAATCAGTGGTGGTCCGAGTACACCTGGAAGACTATACGTGAGGGTTATAGACTCCTTTTATTACCTAGCTTTGACTCATGCCGCAATTTAGGATCCGAACGATCCAGCCACATATCCTGCTTCCAATTTGCATTCGCCAGTCTTGACGACATCCAGTCCCTCTTCTTATACGACAACGTTTGGAGAGTCCGGCCAAGTCAAAAAATACCCGCGTTATCCGACGAGTGAGGTACCTGAATTGTAACTTAGGAGAGTAGTTCGATCTTTTCAGAGTGAAAGGGAAATGTCATATGTATTACTAGTAGTCATTACCTACTGTTTCTTCGCTCTTCTTTCCGTGTCAAACTATCAATCTGTACACTGGATTGAGTACCCCAAATATGATCCAGTGCATACCCGCCAACTTGAAATCTTGACCAAAAATACATCAGATGGGATACGGCAATGGCTGATATTCTAGATATATTACTGATCTTTAAGCATTTGCAACGGCTATCATCGAGGGTACTGGACTGTTGAATGTATAATGATGAGGTGGGATTCACGTTGACACTGCAGGGATCAACACGACCTCACCGCCAGGATGGGCATTCATGCAAACTCAAGGTAGGACCATTTCTGACACGCGGAAGGTTCCAGAGAGGATGTAGTACATATTCATAGCCTAAGGTCAAATATCAAAAAATGATGAGATATCTAGGAAAGAAAAACGCCACATAAATCATTAGAATTCTCTCATGAGCTCACGTAAATTAGTGATCAAACTTCCTCAAGTTGATCAAAGGAGCCATTCAACTCCCGGCCGCTTGTACCGCATAAATGATTCCAGGAAATCGAGGATTGGTCTATTGATAATTTTAGTGAAGTCAGCTCTGTTTTCCATTGCCGCGCTTCAAGAACGTTGAACGAGGTAGTACCAAACTTGTGATTGCCATTCACAGCCGTTTCTGAACACACCTCGATGCATCTATGTCCTGGAATAAACTGTGATTTATGCGATGCTCCTGGACTGCCAGACGTCATTGTTTGCACTAGATATGCATGACCCTGGATTGTATTTTGACTCTCTGTCTTGAAGAAAGGTATAACTCGCACCAGAGGATGGAATACAGCGTCGTGGTTAGGACTTGTGCTACCAATACAGTTTAACTACTGAATATAGAAAGTGTGACATCACATGTCACAAAACTGCGAACTGTAGCACTACTATTGTACTTCCAACATGTCTCTGCCAGTTAGACATAGCCAAGAACATGGAAAGAATACCCAATCCCAAAGAAGATTTGATCCGTCACGTAGGCTATGGGGCCACAGGTTGAGCCTGCCTGGGAGAGAATTTATAACGTTGACCCGTTCTTCAAGACTTGGACCTCCAACATACTACCTTCTGGTTATGACTCTTCGACTTCTATGGGCTGGCTTGGCTGTTCTGCCTCCGTCTCTACTCAACGTGAGGCGTCGTGTCCCAATGACAAGATATTTGAACCAGTGAGGACAACTCATCCTGCAAAGTACTCGTCTCAGCCACTTATTTTTGAATGTCCAGGTATTCAATTCAAAGAATCAAGATCCGTGTTATGTTGCAACGGCCTTGGCAGCAGTCTGCGATAGGCAAGGTATAGTATTTCTTATTTCTTCTGTCTGAAACATGGGTCAAATATTACCTCTAAGGCTTCAACACCCCCCCGCTACCGGAAGGCAATGTTTACTTTGGTCCATCTTCAAACGAAACAACGGCTTGCAGATGTAGCTCTGTATTCTATTCGCTACTCAGTGCTTGTGCTGCTTGTCAATTCAGAAATTGGATAAGGTTCACTTTCTCTATATTTATAGTTCAATTGCACTCATTTGGACACTCAACAGTTGGAGTTCTTACCATGAACAATGTGAAGCGGCTACAAGTTCAAGGCGAGTTTACAAGCAGAGGTGAATTATTGTTCTCACTCTTTAACAGCTTACCCGAAATACTTCCGCCATGGTTCCTGTGCCTTCTTATGCCTACTTGAACGTATCAGTATGGTCATCTTTGATTGCACATCTGTTTGTGATTCAGATATGATGTTTCTAGATTGGAGGATCATTCAATCTTGCTGAAGTCCTTGCCAATGACGATGGTCACACTACTTGTATGTCTGTATAGTATCGTATATCAGTTGCTGACATTAACGCACTCAGCTGCTGTGGAAAATCCGGGACTTGGTACATCTAGTACGAGTACGGGAGGCTTGGTTTCTAGCATGTCAGAAAACAATCACCCAGAGGAAACGACATCGCTGCCGCCCGTCCCGTCGAGTACCAGTATATTAGCAACTAATACACACTCAGGTTTAAATAAAATGAGGGCGATAGCTGAGGTTGTTGGGAGTGCTGCAGTGTTTATGTTGATTGCTGGGGGATTGGGTATCTGGTGGTTTTGGTATCGTAAGAGGCGTCAGGGAGTTTCTGTTGGGAACTCACAAGCACCTGTGCTAGACAAGGAGTCATTATTGCCAACGCCTTATCCAATCACGATAAAACTGACCCTGCCTGCGAAACTATATGTGAGCTATAGTTTCTCTTTCCACTCGTTACCTCATACTCACAGCGCAACACAGGATCCGAGCATTCCAACCACGTATCCTGTTTCTGATTTGCATATGCCAGTGCCCATCATGATGACGCCTGGTTCCGCCTCTTTTAGAACTACTTTCGGAGGGTCTGTGAAGTCAAAAATACTTCCACGTTATCCAACGAATCAGATACCAGAATTGTGATTTAAGAAAACACTGGGAGTGGAAGAAAATAATGATCAGTATATTAGCTAGGTCGCTCTTTTCCTTGTCCATAGTGATTTGTTGGAAGACAAGGCGTGCCCACCCATAACCCCGGGCAAATAAGCACGCCACCATACAAATGCCTCCCTGCTTGTATAGTAACACCTCTTAGCTTTACGATTACTTTGCGATGTCTTGGACTTTCGGATAATTACATCAGGTTAGAACGGTAGAACGGTAGGCAATTATACGTACTCTTCATTCCGCCGTTAAATGTCAATCCAACGCGCTAGCACTGATGTTGGGTACTATGATCAATTTCCGAAGGTTCCAGACAGAGCTATATTCTATAAATGGAAAGAAGCCGTCAATATCCAAATTAGGGAATTTTCCTAGGTATCGAACGTATTCGCCTCCATATCCAACAAGTTCTTACCCCTACTCGTACTAGTAAACAATCTCAAGAGATAGGGTGAATGAATGTCTCCTCTTCAAGTGATTCGGAGTACGTGCATGATGGTTCAATCAAGTTCAGAAGAGGATCAAAACCCCCGGCTAAGTAGGCCATCAACCTTGTTTTTCATAGCCACGAGAAAAACAATCTCAAAATATGTACCTAGACGCCTTCTGTTGACTTTCACACACTTCGTGATGCAAGTATCATTATATTAATTAAATGCCTGCTCTCTCGGCCTCTACTTCGTCCGGCGCACTTCATAAGTGCTTGACTCGGACAACATTGGCTCTCATGTATACACAGGTCTGATTCATTTCAGCTCTTCGGCTCATGGGTCCTTGCTCGGGCGTGTAAAGGAAGTCCCAGGTCAGAAGCTGATGCTGATGTTGATGTTGAAGACATGTGGGCTATCGCTCCGAGGCACGGGAAAAGGTTTATAGTAGTTACTTCGAGCTATGCAAGATGTGCACCTTTCCTTTACCTCTACACTATGGCGCTTCAAGTTCTGTGGATGTTTTTGGCCTTGCTATCTCTTGTTTCTAGTCAGAAGGACGCGACATGTCTTAACGATGTGACATATCGATTGGTATGACCGCTTTATCCCACTCTATCATTTAAGTTATCGATCCTTAATTTGCAGCTATTCAACACTCGAGGCCAGACCCCATGCCATATTGCCGAGGCCTTGGGAACGGTCTGCGACTCGCATGGTACCGTTTGTTTCTTTAGCTTATTAAACAGTTGAGTTAACCACTACAATCAAGGTTTCAGAATCCCTCCGCTACCAGAAGATGATGTTTACTTTGCTCCACCTTCCAACGAAACAACGGATTGTCGATGTAGCTCTGTATTCTACTCCTTGCTCAGTGCATGCGCTGCTTGTCAAAACAGGACATGGATAAAGTTCTCTCTATCTTTTTGTAAAAATTTCCGATTGTGCTCATTCAAACGTTCAATAGCTGGGAATCTTACCATGCTCCATGCAAACCTGAACAAATTGCATTAACAAGGTGAGTTTACGTGCACAGATAGTCTATTGCCCTTATTGTACGGCAGCTTCCCCAAGCCGCTTCCGCGTGGTGTTCCTGTGCCTCATTATGCCTACTTGGATGTATCAGTACGGATTGTCTCTGAACGCATATATTTTAGTTCAAGACAAGACTTTTCTAGATTCAAGGAATATTCGACCTTGAGGATGCTTATACCGCTAGTATGTCTGACCGGTGTCACGTTTCTGTTATTTACATCGCCCACATACAGCGGGACCAGAATCAGGGGTTCCTGACACATCAGATCCCACCCCGTCTACCAGTGCACATTCCCACGCGGGAGCAATAGCAGGTGGCGTTGTTGGGATTATCCTACTCATAGCACTGGTTGGAAGCTTTGTTCTCTGGCGGTTCCGGTTTCGCAAGAGACATAAAAGGAGTGCTTATACTCCATTCCAGCAAATCGCATCGCGAGGCAACAAAACAAAACTGTTAACACCTTTTCAATTCCCTGTCAATTCGGTGTCAGTTTCGAGGTCAAATTCAAACGTATATGTGCGTACCGTACATTCATTTCTTAGCCTCCTCACCTTGAGCTTACTACTCTGGTCAGGACCCAGATGATCCATCGACTTATCCTTTAGTACCCAGTTCACAGCCATCTATTTTACTGACGCCTAGTGCCTCTTTATTCACGACATCCCCACAGCCGAGTAGTCATTCACGTCGTCCAGGGGAATACAATAGGGGACCAGAACTATGATCTTGAAATGGTCATAATGAAAGGACAAATATTGTATACTTCATGATGACAATTTCCGTGATGAACCCTGTTTGTAATCGAATCCCATGTCAGCACTATCTGAAGAATAACCCAACAGGAGCAGCAGGATCAGCAGATATTCTTGATTGACGTCAAAGCACAAAAGCCTATTCGATTGCTATCAATTCTTTTAGCTTGAAGTATCATCAAGTATGTCTAGATGTGAACTGAGACGCTAAATAATCACTTTTCTCTCGTCGCGAGACCCGTACATGTTGATTCTGCAACGAAGTTTCAATCACTTCATGATTGACAAGCCTAAGCTATACAAAACTCACGTCGTTATGCTCTCGGCCCGTTCATACAATGCCAGGTACCAGAAGATAAGGAACTTTCGCCGCCCATTCATCCCACTGAGTCCTAAATTGCTTCCTAAGCATTCTTTCCTCGTCCCTTATCCTTCCCAACACCACCACCGTACCACCCATCAACAGGAGTATGAACATGACAGAGACAACTATCCTCCCAGCTGACGTACCCACCAACCCAGATTCTCGCACCCATGAGCCCCTCGCCCCATACAACCCAATCACAGCCATGTTGTTCAGGATAGCAGCCGTGTAGCTTGGGTGCCGAACAATACTGTACGGTCCGGTTGTTATCAGCTCGTGGTCCTTCTGTATGCTGAGTTCGAGCGTGAAGTGTTTTCCAAGCTCGCAATAGCACCGTTTGCGTACAAACGATCCTATCAGGATGAGTACGCATGCCATCACTCTGAATCCCGTGAGTCCTGTATCTCCCCCACTATGTCCAGGAAAAAGGAGCAAAGGGAGTACCTTTTTTGATATCGACATTGACGGGAATGCACCTGCTACTACGACGGCAGCTTCTGCTAATGTTGCAGACCAGAACACTTGCTATACGCCTCAGTGATATCAGCCTACAACAATAAGATACATCCATAGTACCCACCCGTATAACAGGAGTCACAGAGAGCAGACTTCTTAATCCCTTTTCATTAAGTGACGCAACCACCGCCCCATCTTTGACAGATACGGGAGGATTTGGAGATTTGATCGCAGAATCCAGACAGGATGTCGCTAATAAAAGAAGAGGTATCCAAACAAGTGATTTTGAGTCCATGGTTTTCGTTCCAGCTGCTCCTTGGGATGCTTTACCTTTTATACTATAAGATGAATTACTTGTACCTGTTTCATGATTTTCGCTGAATTGACTTTCTGATTCAATCAAATGACTATCAACCTTGAGAAAGGTTTTACGAAATCCCGACAGCTTAACTCATCCAAGGGTCGCACTCTGTGCGGGTGCCGATATCTTACCCTGGCACAACAGGGCAATAGTTGTATTATGCCATGGTTTCGGTTTCTTGCGATATAACACAGCCTATGAGAGTGCCCGGATGACGTTGATACGCCACTCCCTCCTTACATTTACCTTGTTATTGAGTTCTCTGACTACCTATGATTTGCCGGCGCTGCCGCATAGGAACCGCTCTATATTCACATCACCTTTGCTATTGAGCATCATCTTGACTTAACAAGAATTCGGGTCCGAAAAAAGTGCCCCCAAAATAACAGCTCAGATAGCATTCCACATACATCAGTTTGCACATAAAGCATGGCATGTAGTGTTCTATTCCGACATTCCAATCACCTAAAAGGCGTGTCGCCTGCTTACCAATTCTTACTTCAGTTCAATGCTATAGGTTCTTTGGTTCTCCCAAACGTTTTCTCCACCTCTCGCCTCTGAACATGAGGGCGACGATAGGAAGAAACGCGGCGACACTTTTTCAAAATAAGTACAAAGCTTTGATTGTTAGTTAGCCAACATACCAAATAGCGGCGAACACTAGGAAAGAAAACTCGAATCCGATCTATTCATAATAAATATAGAGGCAATTGAGCTGACGTTGTAGGCGCCTACCTCTCTTCCAAACGGAATGCTAGACAAACAAGGTGAGCCCGAGCACCCCGCACAAATCCATGACCTACGAGTAAAATCCTAATGGTAAACCGAACACTTGTCTCAGAACACTAAAGTAGATTCTCAGCCTTTATATGATGATTCAGGATAACATTTACTAACTGGAAGCATAGGCTGACATCGTTACTGCGAGAACGATAGCAGTCACTACAGCTATACGTGTAGCACACCGAGGTAACGATTTGAACTATTCATTCATGATTGGATTGTGGCACCAATTGACAAGTATTCATGGACATACTTCCGAAGCATGCAACAGCTATTAAAATACCATGAAATGTTAATACATTGCCGGATATGAACCAAGAACTTACCCATCCCAATACATGGCGCAATGAAAGTCGTTTCAAAGTGAATAGTTAAGCCATCTGAATTTAGTTAACAGTGGCGATCCATGTAAAGGACTATGTACTTGCAGCTGTCTCAAACAGAGTACATCAGTTCATGGTTCAGACTTTAAAATATTATTATACATTAATAATCCTGCTGGGACCGTAATGGCACCTGTCCAGATGCCTTGTAGTCGCACTTCTGCAGGTATCTTCGTCTCTCCACTTTCCGGACTCGTGGTTTCATTGTTTACATCGGACTCTATCTTCTCGATTATGGCTTGTTGCATCTCTTTCGCCTCATATGCCCGTTGACGAGCACGGCGCATCATTCCATCTGTTACTGGACCAGAACATAGTTCTCCAAGGGAACTAAAAAAATGATCAAATTTAATGACCAGACGAAAGAGTATATACATACGCTCCAATCAGTAGGCTTAGACCGTTGGCAAGACTAAGAGAAAAGAGTGATTCAGTACACCACCGCCAAGACGAGGAGACATACCAACCCGTTTTTAACAGTATTAAAACCATATATCTCTGTGAAAAGAGTTGCCAAAGTGAGAGCCGGCTCAATTGAAGCATATCCATACGTCACAGCACTAAGTCCTTCATCAGGAAGGAAAGTGAGACAAGGATAAATGTACCAACTAGTACAAAGCAGGAAATGCAACACTAGGGTACTTCAGCATGGATAGAGGTTCGATAACGAACTCCTGCAAGTGCAACTTTCGATGATGGTGATTAGGGATGATGTTACGATAAGCATAGCCCGTTTCCCAGAATCGAAGGCGTTGAATGTATACCGCCAAGGTGAATTTCGGTTGTTCCTGCAGCTTATCACTTTCACATCCAGATTCAGGGGTTTTAGTCCGTGAGGCTTCCTCTTCCTCGTGTGCCATGACAGCCGAGCGATCATATAGGGTTTCTGGTAGAAGGACAAGACATAGAAGGAATGTAATGCCATTAAGCATAGAGGCAACCCAGAAACACCATCTCCATCCACGGTCTCTGGCAACATAACCTCCAACCTTGGATTAACACTTTGTCAATTGCTCTCAAGGCGCATATATCCATATTTGACTCACTATTGGAGCAAGATGTGCGCCGTTGGTCAACATTAGGGTAAATATCCCCATCGCTTTGCCTCTTTGGTGCATATAGAACAGATCTACGACAGTCCCGGCACCAAGAGACATAGCAGCAGAAGGTCCGAAACCGTTTAAAGCCCGGGCGGCAATAAGACCTCCATAAGATGCAGCTTTGGCTGAGCCAATAGCCGTAACAAAGCCAATCAAAACTGAGATTAAGTAGACTGGCCGTCGACCATACACATTGGCAATGGGGGTGAAAACCAGTGGGCCAAGAGCGCTTACTCCGATAGCGATAGTTGTTTGATATGTAGCCGTGACGTGCGCAAGACCAAACTCCTCTGCGAGAGGAACGACTGCTGGGTTGATAATGGCGACATTGAGCGTTGCGAGAAACGCCAGCAACGAGATCTGGAACAGAATGGCATATTTGAGCCACTGGAAAGCGGTGTCAAAATGGCCTATCGGATGCAGAACCTATGTAGGGGGAAATACATTTGGATAGTTTAGAGGATCGAAAGGCGAATTGCTCGGTTGTGGTAGGAGAGGGAGACCAGAAGGATCAAGCTTGAGGCCTCGACTTGCATTTTCATGTATCCCAATGTCGACCATCGTTAAAGACGTGTCGACGTAGCATCTTTTTCTTGGACATCATTATGGAGTGCGAGTGTTGCTCCCACCAAAGATGCAGGTGACCAAAAAATGTGAGCAGCGTGGGAATAAACCATAATAGCCGTCACACCAATGTCACAAACACTTGCACATGATCTTCTAACTTGGACACGGTAAAAGGCACCAACTTTGAAGACGAAAAGGCTTGGAGTCTCCAACTCACACGAACAAGAAGAGCGTTAACTATTGATGGTACAGTATCACGCTATGGTAACTTTGTTCAGATAACCCCTGGCAGAAGCACATATGGCACTTTGGCCGCCCATGCATCCCACTGATTCCCAAATTGTTTGCGCAGTACGCCATCTTCTTCCTTGATCCTCTTTAACAAAGCCACACTGATAGCGGCCACGAACGATAACTCAATAGCTACAGCCAGTTTTCCCATCGGCGTTTCCAACACACCTGACTCTCGCAGCCATGAACCTCTCGTCCCATACAAGCCAATCAGAGCGATGTTATTCAGGATGGCAGCTGTGTAACTTGGGTGCCGCACAATACTGTATGGTCCAGTTGTTATAAGTTTATGGTCCTTCTGCAGTCCCAGTTCGAATGTAAAGTGTTTGCCAAGCTCGCGATAACACCACATGCGTATTCCTGACCCTGCAATGGCAAGCAAACATGCTATCAACCTTATTGTCGTAAACCGCATATTTCTTCCATCGCGACCCTCAAAGTGCGTTGCGGACCGTAGTATATTCGATATTGGCAACGATGGATATGCCCTCGCGATAACTGCTGCGGCTTCCGCTAATGTTGCAGACCACAACAAGTGCTATTGGCAGTGGCAATCAGTATCTCTGTAAGTAGACACGTTCACATACCCTAAACACGGGCACAGTAGCACTCATGAATCTTATGGATATCTCTCCAAACGATACGACCACAGCACCAGCTTTTCTCATCACCCGTGGATTCGGTGACCTAAATGCAACATGGAGACATGTTGTCGTGAGCAAAAGCAAGGGTACTTTCACTAGTGGTTTGGGGTCCATGTTTCCGTCTCCCCTTAATGATTGATACACTTTATATCCTCAATGCCGTACCTATTCCCTGAGAACCATTCTCACGTTGATGGATTGTACATGTCACTATTCTGGGACATTGAAGCGACTACCCGAACTGGTGTTTGTGATAGTGAGCTCTATAATAAGAACCAAGACTTGCATCATCATGACTTAGTCGAGTGACATATCTCTGATGAGTGCAAGCTAAACATGAGCAGGAGTTTTCGGACCTGCTTTCCGAAAGTGTGATAGAAAAAGCTCGACACGGTTAAGTATATTATTCATATCCATCACAATCTGGAGCTATTAATGATACGATACATAAAGTTCACGTCTCTGCAGCTGGAGGTATGTTTACCCTTTTTTTTGTGATCCTTCTTTATGGGCGACTCGGGGAGAATTGGCGTGGGGCAGGTACAGATAAATCGAATGCCATACAAATCCGGTGTGTAATGCCTCGTCCTTCCTCTTCTGCCAATGCATTCACGGCGTCCAATGACCACACTAGAAAGGGTGCTCATCTGAGCAACTATGCAGGCGCGTCCCTAAAGGTCTCTGAATAATGTAAAAATGTATGCTTAGGGACTTTGAACAAACGATCCTCAACATAAAAGATCAGGATGTCAATATGGGCTAGAGGCATTGTCACGGTATAGAAAATGGAGGGGAGAACGAAGAGAGGAAAACCTGCTCGAAAGAAAATTTATTCGAAATAGAATGAAACATTTCTGGACGGGACCATCGGGTCGCTTGTAACTGGGACTCTAATGGCAAAATTGTAGACCCATGGTAAGGCGATACAATGGCGCCACACAAACGAGACTGTACAGGAGGATATTCAATTCATCATACGCTACGGCATCGTGTTGGATAACCACCATGTCCACGGATGGTGTCATCTAATCATTCGGCAATTGGTCATATCAACGGACACCAGTGCACGTGGACAGGTACACCGGTACCATCACCACGATGAAAAAAGCTGCTCTTTAAACTTCAGCCCCTGAGTTGTAGTACAGCAAGAAGTTTATCTATTATTCGCCTCAATCATTCGACTCTCTACGGTACGTACTATTTTTCCCACCTATTTAATTCAACAATCAAAGATCAAATATACGGGTAACAGTTGATTGCGACTCGGAGTGTCGAAGGCAAAGTGAAGTTGAACGCCGCACATATCTGGTGGGACATATCCGTTAATTTGTTACTCGTGGGGCCTTGGCGAATAAAAGTCTCTCGCAGTGAAATTGCTTTCAATGCATCGGACAAACCTAGCAATTCCACATCTCGATTGAGAGCTCGGTCTGATTGGACGAGCTTGGTGAGGTCAGGTAACATCCACTCGGTGATTTGGTACTGCTTCGCTAGGTGTACTTGCAAGGATGGCTTTTCGTTGAGTAAAAGTGTCATATGATGAACTGCTTGTTTGACCATTTCCTTCATCTGATATAATCTGGCGAGTTTCGAACTCCCACTCCTTTAACCCAGGATTGACAAAAGACGCACAAAGGTTGGTGAGGGGGTGTGGAAAAATATCAAACAACTCGAATCACGTACACAGGATAAAGACACTGAGGCAACGGGATAAAATCTTGTATATTGACTCCCTCCAACAAGAAAGGATGCTCGTCTGAGCTACCATCCGCCACTGTCCCTTCGGGGACTGGGAGGGAAAACACGTCCCTAAAGATCTCGGAATATTACAAAAGCCTGTGTTTGGGGACTTTGAATAACCGATCTTCGACCTAACAGGTGACGAGGTGAGTTAAACATGCCAGTGGAAGTCTAAGGCTACGCGAAAAATAACATTTTCAAAGTAGAAAGTATCATCCCTGGTCGCCATTGGGATTGGTGTAGGATCCTTGTAGCCGGTCTTGAGACAGTGCTTATAATATATATATATTTAGACGTTGCTTCCAGCGCGGCAAGAGAACCATGCCAAGAAGTTCAAGACCTCGTATTGACGGAAGATTCCTTGGTTTATTGGCATGCCGCAACCTTCCGTTGGAGAATTTAGCACATGAACAGGTCTTCATTATTCAGACTTGAGTCCAACATTGGTCATAACTGACACGAGTGCGCCTCACATAGGCGGGAGTTGCAAATTATCGTGAGTCAATGACTTGACTGTTGGCTCCCGTTCTTTTTTTGAGGACTTGATTTGGGAATGCCAGTTCCAAAGGTTGTTGCGCCAGCAGGATGTGACGTGATACGGTGGGATTATGTATTGATAGAAGCATGAGTTTGAGTTGCCCCATGAAATTCTCATCATTTACGGCCTTCATAACGCGGTTTGGGTTACGCAAATGAAGGTACCATGACTAGATCATAACAGAAGAATAATTGCACTCACTCGATCACAATCAAATCAGAAAAAATGGGGTAATAATGGAATTGGTACTTCAGTGTTATTGTAAACTGCGATTCCAAAAGTATCAACAATACCGTGACAGTACCATACAATTGACCTCATCACCCATTTAACGACTCGTCGAGGGTCCCTTTTTACCCTTGATGCTTCCTTTGGTGCTAGGCGTGCTCACGGGCAATGAAAAATTGAACGCTGTACAAATCTGGTATGTTATGTCTTTGGGTTGTACCTGTATAGTACTGCCAACTTGAATGCTACAGTTGTAACAACGGGAGTTCCCAGGGCGAAGTGTTTCGCGTAGTGAAATGGCTTTCAATGCATCAGAAAGCCCAATCAGTTCAACATCTTTCTCATTCAAAGCTCGATCTGATTGGATGAGTTTGGAGAGGCCAGGCAACATCCACTCGGTAATCTGATACTGCTTCGCCAAGTGGATCTGCAAGGACGGCTTTTCAGCAAGTAATGGGGCCATCCGCTCAACTGCAAGTGTCACAATCTCTTTTATCTGATACAGCTTGGCAAGTTTCAACACAGACACCCATTCCTCGAGTTCGAGAGTGAACGAGGTCGGAGATAAATCACTAAGGCACAAGAAGTTGGTACAGGAGGACAAGAGTGGGGAAATAACACACAGAGGGTAAAGACACCTAAGGAATAGGCTGAATTCTCGTATAGTGAT
This sequence comes from Amanita thiersii Skay4041, assembly GCA_002554575.1. NCBI lineage: Eukaryota > Fungi > Basidiomycota > Agaricomycetes > Agaricales > Amanitaceae > Amanita > Amanita thiersii. The sequence continues at coordinate 67,169 of KZ302003.1, read as the reverse complement.
ACCTTCCAGCGAAAAGGGATGCTCATCCGAACTACCATCTGGTACTGCACCCTCAGTAATGGGGACAGAGAAGGTATCTCTGAAGATTTCTGAATGCTTCAGGAACAAGTGTTTGGGCACTTTGAAGAGACGATCTTCGACCTGATGTATACATGTTCATTAAACAAATCTGTAGACAATTGGACAAAGAGTATACGAGAAAGATGATATCTTCAAAGTAATGGTCAGGGTCTTTAGAAGGCATGGCTCGTTGAAGGGTCCTTCGTAGTGAGGGTGGATTATATAAATTTATAAATTCTAGATATGGCCTGGCGCATGCTGAAGCGCTGAAGAACCAGTTCTTCAAGAACATCTAATTCGACCAACGTGCTGCGTCCTCGTGTTGATCAACAGACTTCTTACCACTAGAGAATGTCGCATATGGCTGCGGATGAGGACACATGATCAGTCTGGGTTGAATACATTCAACGGCATCAAAAAAAGGAGAATAACAAATAAATACCAAATTAATATGATGTGCGCTACATGGCAGCTCGGCAATGCACCAGCACCAAGGATACAGATTCATAATGCTACTCGAAGTGGAAGCGCTCCGTAGGTGAGCTTTTTCTCAGGCCTCAGTGGCCAGCGACATGTATCCGAAACACCCTGTCCTTTCTCCCTCCTGCCATCTCGGCATGATGCTCTGTCCGGAGCTGATGTCTCAGCCGAGGTGTATATGGTAGGAGACGAACCCACCGCTCCTGAGGCACTCCCTCTCACATCTTCATACGTGTCTCAGCAGTGGTTTGTCGCTCTAACCTCTCTCCCCAATCCTTATTAAGTATTTCATTAGCAGTACCTCATAAAAAGTAACAAGCCCGGTCTCTTAACCTCTTTCTTTACTTATTCAACATAACAAACAGTTTTCATTAGTTCTTTTCACGGCCCTCCCCCCTCTCCCGTTTACTTCATTTCTTTTTGACTTCTTTTCCTTATTTGTACATGTATTGTCATGTATTCTAGCACCTTCTCCTGAATTGACGGCACCAGCCTAACTCAATCATTGCGAAGGACGCAAGGGATACAGTTTCATAAGGCGCAGCTGAATAGACTCCGCCAAGTCCATGGATGGATATTTAAAGTCTTGTCTGCAAATCACATGACCCTTTGGAAACTTAGGACACCGTGACCATCGCTCTTGAGTACGAATGGAACTGAGGGGTTTGGTGGCCCAGTTTCTAGACGATACACTCAGCACGATTGCAAGTGATATCAAGAAGCTCCAGCTGCCTCGCATCCGCTTTATAGGAAACCAGTACCACTCATTTCAGCGATTTCCCATGCCTTATTGCCCTACCAACAACCAATTCTCAATATGAGTTATCATTAAGCAAATGACGAAGTATAACCAGTCGTACTCATTTATTTCTGATGCACCCAATTTACCCTGATCATATCTCAATCAAGTCATCAATCCAAGTATACATTTCATAAACACTTTATTGGTATAGTACATAGGTCATCCACTAGGTTCATGGCAAACAGGCAGTGACCAGAGTAAGTACAATCACACTAGTCATGTCTTGTATATTCAAAGACCTATGTGCTCTCACACCGCCCCTTTCTAGCTCGCCTCTGCATGTGTGTGAATGCGGTTTTAGTACGTGCGGGTGTGGGTGCAGCTGTAGGCAAAGAGAAATTGAATGTCATACAAATCTGATGAGATAGGTTTTGGGATTCTCCTGTTACACTGTGGCGAATACTTTCTTCGCGCAGTGAAACAACTTTCAGTGCATCAGAGAGACCCAACAGCTCGACATCTTTCTCATTCAAAGAAAGGTCTGGTTGGACAAGCTTGATAAGACCAGGTAACATCCACTCGGTAATTTGATACCGCTTTGCCAAGTGAACTTGCAGAGATGGCTGTGCTGCGAGCAACGGGGTCATTCGTTCTATCACTAATTTCGCAATTTCTTCCATTTCGTACAATTTGGCAAGTCTTAACACAGACTGCCATTCCTCTAGCTGAAGAGTGAGAGAGGCTAATGGTTCACTAAGGCAAGGGTACTAATTAGTACAGGAAGACAGAAAAGCAGAAGGGATTCGAACATACGAAGGGTAAAGACATCTAAGAAGCAGGGTGAATTCTCGTATGGTAATACCTTCCAGTGAGAAGGGATGCTCATCTGAACTACCATCTGGTACTACGCCCTCGGAAACGGGGAGAGAAAGTGTGTCCCTGAAGATCTGTTAATGTCTTAGAAACAAGTGTCGAGGTATTTTGAAGAGACGATCTTCAACCTGATGTACACTTACTCGTCAAACATCAAACATAACCGTATTGAGTGGGAGGGCATACAAGAAAGATGATATCTTCAAAGTAGAAGTCAACGTCTCGAATAGGCAATGGGTTCATTGATATAGTTCTTCGTAGTTGGAGGAGGCTATGCAAACTTTCAAAGTTGGTGAATAATTGACATGGATAGCGTCTAGTTTGATTGACACGGTTCTTGCGTCTCAGAGGATATCACTGGCACTAATTGAATGGGAATATACTGTTGTCTGGAGTTGTTGAATTCCTTAAATCACCAAGAGGCGAATAGATAGAAAATCCCAGAGATTCGTGCTACACGGAAATTCAGGAAATTCACGACAAATTCTTGTAGTATAGTTGTTGTAGAGTCTCAATCTGGAAAGTCACATGACCATCTGACCTGGCCACACCATTGGCGCCTGTAGCTCTTTTAACAACATCAGACGCGGACGACGACGACGACGACGACGACCGCTATGGTGTCCTCAACAACTCAGTCGTTGCTGAGCCTCATAGGATGGGCCATCATTCCCGACGTGCTCACCTCCAACCTCCTGCGCATCGTTCACAACTTCCTGCAGGCCCGCACCTCCTTCCCCATTCCTCAAAAGGGCACTCTTGCCTACCGGAATCACTACTCCAACACCTTTGCCCTCGTCGTCCTTTCCTACCTCACCTACACCCTCATCCAATCTATCCGTTCCATGCCCCCCAACTTCTACCAACTGCTTGGCGTCCCTCCTACCGTCGACGAGGCTGGTCTCAAACTCGCCTTCCGCCAATTCGCGAAGTACAACCACCCCGACAGACCTGAAGTCGGTCCAGCAGGCGAGGAGCTCTTCATGCTCGTTCGCGACGCGTTCGAGGCGCTTAAGAACCCCACCGTGCGCTTTGCGTATGACAGATTTGGACCGGCCGTCTTGAGCTGGAAAACCTGTTCAACAGCTGGCGATTATCTCTATCACGGTCTCATCCAGGCAATGGTCTACCACATCGTCGTAGGTGCAGCCCTTCTCTTTTGGTCTGCCATTGGCCAGCCTAGCCCAGTCTCTTTCGTAAGTCCCGTAATCGCTTAATTTCCCGCCACTAACACCATCTTAGTGGCGCTACACTCTCTACGCCTCTCTCTTCATCGCCGAAATGGCCCTAATCCTCTCCCCTTCCCTGTATTCCCTCTCTCCTTCTCTTACTTCCCTCCCATCCTCCTCCTCCTTCTCCTCCAACTCATCTTCCAACCTCTTCTCTCTTCTAACCCCGACCCTCACCCCCAAAACACTGCTACATACCCTCCTCCCTTCTTCCTACATAACCTACCAACACATCAACCTCCTCCATCAACTCTTTCTCTTCCTCAGTGTCTCCCTAACCCGTGTTGCCCCCCACCTCTTCCCCGCGGACAACAATGACCCACGGTTAGACATCGTCCTCTTAGACCGCATCAACGCCCTATCCGCCCTCGCAGATCGCGAAGGTGTGTTTATTATCATTATTATTATCATCTCATTTCTCTCAACTATTCCATTGTCTCTCTTACTCACCACCCTAACCACAAACAGCATCAATAATGGTACACACGACCCTCCATACCATCTCCGACTCTACCCCAGAAGACTCTTCCCGCCCCACTCTAGCCCGAATGTACCCCTCCAAACCACCACCACCCACCACCCTCGTCACCCTCGCCCAATCCATCGAATCTCTAATCATAGAAGCCAACCTGAAAAAGGAAGAAGTCGGGCCGCTCCGTGCAGCGTGCGAGGCTGCACTGAAACGGATGCGAGAGGGCGGCGGCAGAGGTAGCGGCAGTGGTCATGTTGGGAAAGAAGACGTGAAGCAAACTCCGAAGCCGTTCTGGGGTGGACCTGATGCGGGCGGTGATGGTAGTGGTGGTAGTGTCGAGTTGGAGTTGGATCTGGATTTGGGTGTTGTTGACGCTGTTGGTGTTCACGGCGCTGGTGGCGGGGTTGAGACGTCAATGATGATGGAGAGTTTCGAGGATGTCAAGTCAGAAGAGACAGAGGACTATCCTGCTCTACCTTCTCCCAGTCCAACCCCGCCTGTTCATGCTGATGTCGACTAAAACTGTTGTCTGTTTTCTTTGGTTTGGACTCTGTGTGCGTGTACATATTGGTGTATCTTTGCCTGCTGCATATCATTTCAATGACATTGAATAGAACACAAAACGAAGAGACAAAATTCCAGTTGTCAAGATACCATTAATCTAATAGAATGCTAGTCCACCCATAATGAATAGCGAAACTCCAGGTTATCAATATCAGAACTTTACTTGCAGACCGAATACAAATCGAAAGAAAGAAAAAAAGTCCAGTGAAAAAGGCAGAAAAAAAGAGATTCACAGACCCACCCAACCCTAATACAATGCGCAGTTATTGATTCGCGTCGAGTACCCTGGATCCGCCACCACAAATATAAGAAATCGTTCAGTATAACAAGCACCAACAAGCAAACACCCACTTCTTGAAATACACCCCTTCCGCTTCCGGCACCCCGTCGTCCATCACACGCAACCCAAAGTGTTGCACCACCCTCTCTGGCACTTCTTCAAATCCAAGACCACCAATACTTCCACACACGCTCGACCTACAGCTCGATGATCCATCCGACTCCGAATTGAGCCCGTTCATCGCTCGGCTGTGTCCCGCACCACCCACGCCAGCACCAAAGAACAGCTCATGCCTCAGCTCATTTATACGCACCACTAAATCCACACCCAGCCGCCTCCCCTCCTCCAACGTTAGTGGTTTCTCACGGGTGCACAGCTCACTGTATGCGCTCAACAGCCATGATTTGACCCCGTACTTCTTGCCTAGGATCGCCTTGTCGATGATAGAAGCGACGGAAGATAGATTTTCGATTGCCAGTTCTCGGATTGAAGAGAATTCAAGCAGACTTGAGAGGGATAAAACAGATATCCATTCTTCTCTTGTCGTGATATCGCACCGGGCGAATGTGCTAAAGGTGAGGTCAAAGCACCGAACGACAAGGCACAAAACAGAGACCTACCTTGGGTATATGATAGACAGTAACCGGTCAAAATCGGTTGTAGTGACATCTGGTAGGTAAATAGGACTTTGGAACTGAACGGAAGAGGTATCATCAAGTGAAGATGTGGATCCCCTGAGGATTGTTGATTCGGATTTAAGTGAGTTAAAGATGGTCAAAAAGAACGAAGAATAGTGTTCAAAGAAGTGTCGGTGGATGTTATACATCGTGTCCTCAACCTGTTAATATACGTCAACCTCCAAGCCACTACGTAACAAGACATGAGGAAACACTTTATGCTCACCCGAAAGGTCAACGTTCCATCAGGGAAATAAAACCTCGTATGGTGACGACAATTATCCCTGGTCATCCGTACCCACCTCTCCAACGCGGAGGGCGTCTCCCTCCGCCAGCCTCCCAACCCCGACGACTCGCACTCCTCGCCAAAACCAGACCGACAACTAACATCTGTAGACAACGTCAGTCTTCGACGTTGTGCAGTATTGATGGACTCCCAGTTCCGCGCACAGGACGAGCTAGTATTGATGGTGGCATTGCTCAAGCTTGGAGAGAGCAACTGCGATACAAGGCTGGCGATCTCCTCCGCGTCAGTGTTGGTACTCTGGCGGGAGTGGAGATGGAGTGGTGGTGGATTTGAGGGTGAGGTCAAGGGCGAGGAGGCCCAAGTGGAAATTTCGGGTATATGGTTAGAGGTGGGACTGGGTGTCTTTGGACTGGACAGCAACCCGCCTAGGCGTGTAGTGCATGTACCCGCGTCCGCTGTTGGTGCACTACCCTCGCTTGTATTCCCTTGCCCTAGCTTGGAATCCTCGCCACACGCACCAGCGCCACCCAGCTCGGGCGGCAGCTTCAAATCGTACCTTAGCTCGTTTAGCGCTCGACGAACATTAAGATTGAGCTCTTCTTCTGTATATGGAGACCCGCTTCCATCGGTGGTACTTCTTCCTCCTAGAATGTTGTGAAGGGAACCTCCGCCGCGGTGCGCCCCGCGACCTCGTCTGACTGGTAAAACGTTAATTATTTCTGATGTCTTTGGTAATAGAAGTTATGAGCTTACTTGTTCCGTTACGAGTAGCCATGGCGGGTTAAAGAAGAGAGAGAGTTGAGGGGCTGGGAAGGATGATAAAGCAAAAGGTTATGCGGGAGCGTGTAAGATTAACTAATAACACGCTCAAGAACGGCGCGTGTTAACATTTCATACGGGAATTGACTGAATGCAAGCCAAATTCAGTTTTGGGCTAATCACAACTTTGACATGGACCACGTTGAAATGGCGAGGCATCGATTAGATGCTGTGAGCAATACTTTATCTCATCAACGTTAACAATAACGATCTCGTCGTATTTAGTGTTCCTACCTTATTCCCCGCCCAATCCACCAATATACATCTCTCCGTGCTTCCTCACAAGTCGCAATATCATCGACCCTTCCACTACTTCATTTTTCATACGTCCCCGCTGCACAGCATCACTTACCTTGATAATTAAGCCACCCAATAACATTAAATCACTCACCAGTGCAAATGAAGCCCCTCGATAAATCCATTGAAAGATCTCCTTGAAATCAGGATGAGAGCGCTCCACAAATACGCCTGCCCGTGTTGGGTCCTTGGTCTTGGCGAGAAAGTCAACCGTCGCTTTTTTGATTGCCTAAACGGGAGAAGCAATGGCCTTGTCACCAGGCAGAAATAGCGCATACAGCCACAGCCCCTAACACTCACGGTTTTGTTTAGGCTTTCTACTTCACTTTCACCTTCCCCATCTCCCGCCCCTCCCTCTCTCCCCCGTTTCTCACCGCCAATCCCATCCACCTTCCCCTTGTTCATTACGTTCGTACCAAACACATCCACCTCGTCGCCAAGTCGTTCCTTCTCTTTACCTTTACCTTTGCCCTTCACATCACCCTCTTTAACTGGCACGTCCGGAATCTTGAATTCGCTCATCTGACTATCTAGTCTTGGCCTCTTTGTCAACACTCCACTACCACCCATACTTGCTGCCCTCTTTAACTCCCTTGTGCTCTTATTTAATGCAGACTTAGCTGCGGAGACCACTTTCGATCCGCGTAATAGAATCAATGGTGGTTTCCTAGGTATTGGATCGTCTGGTCTGGGCATTCTTGGTCGAGGATGCGGCTCAGGTGGCCGCGGCATAAGACGTGCCACAGATAGCTGCACCACTCTTCCACCACTCTCTAGTGGTCGATTTAATTGTGAAGCTGTTTGAAGAGATGTGGAAGGAGAAGTCAATGACGATAGCGGTAGCAGTCGCGCATATATGACCATGTATGTCGTTTCCGGGCCATCTGGGAGAGAATTCAGTTTCTTCCCCTGTCAGTCTCACGATACGTACGTACCGGTATCTCCTAAGGCAACCTTTACACCAATATTGGACTTCTCTGCGACCTTTTTCTGACATTCCTCTTCATTCTCAATACGGACAGAACATAATGCCCTCTTCATCATATCATCGGCCACCATCCCAACACAGAACAAATTCTCAAAATATACTCTCGTCAAAGCCGCATATGGATGAATATCCCTACGATAGAGGTAATCAATTTTGGAATATTCCGAAGAAGCACCAATCAAACACGCACACTCACATGAGCACACCTCCACTCTCATCCATCCATACGCCTTCATCCTGGAGACCAATAGTTCCCACGAAGCGAAGTGTAGGTCTGCCACGCATAGTCTCTAATGCTAATGCTAACGGATTCTCAAGCAAGCTATCATTGCTGTGCCCGAAGGTGGTACTGTGCTCTGCAGGTCGCTTTGAGGGTGTATCAATTTGAGCACAGAAAGTGATGCCATCGAGTGTCAGGTAAGAGTCTGGAAGGGACAAGGCGCCGCGGTATAGTAGTCGATAAGAAGCTGTTGAGGAGGATGGTGTAGAGGGCGCATTCATCAATGTTAGCAGATGGATGGACGCGTTATTATGCATTGTTTGGTTGTCGGATGATGTGTTGTTTGTACCTGGCAACAAATTCCTAAACGAGACTCACTACGAATTTCATGCAGTTGCCCCAACTCAAGGGTTGTTATGTACAAGTCACCGTGGATGGTATCTACAAATATTGAGGATTGGAGGAAGAGTGTAACGGGAATGGCGCTAATTCCGCTGAACACGGTCGTTTAAATGGGCACGGTGATGCCCTGTTGCAGCCTTATGGCTTTGTGACAAGGAGGGTCGGACTTGGCGGACTTGGCACGGGTCTGAAGGAATCGGGCCTTTGGGTGCTGCGTTCGGGAACTAGAAGCTAGTAAAGGGAAGGCAACAAGAAGTATTTATTTAAAGCACAAGCAAGCTATTGGCGACTGCAATCAGCGGGACGTAATCACTCAAATCACCACTATTGAGTATATCTAGCTGTCGCTGCTGCGAACAAAGATAGAGGGGACTGCGGGCACAGTCCACAGTCTACACTGACAGCGACATTGGGTGGGGGACAAGTTGAGTTGTTTGAAATAGAGCACAGCCACGCCAAAAGGGGCAAGTCAGAACCTGCCCTCACGCAGGGTATAAAATCGATCTTTCATCTCCGACGCCCTTATTCCAGCTCCTTCAGTATCTACCATCCTTCTTGCCCCCTCCCACCACACCAACTCTAGTCCTTTTCTTTTTGTAACGAATCACCATGGAGGAAGAAGTAGCCGCCCTCGTATGTACTCTTTCTTTATCAATCCCTCGGCCTGCCAGTGCTGCGTTAACGCCATCTCTGCATCGATAGGTTATTGACAATGGCTCTGGCATGTGCAAGGCTGGCTGTATGTAGTTCCCCGCTGCTATCTCTTTTCAGATCATTTCTCATTCTTGTTCTTTTCACAGTTGCTGGTAAATTGATCCCTCCGATGATAGCGATTTTTGTGTTATAATTGTTCATGTTTAAGGCGACGATGCCCCGCGTGCCGTTTTCCCGTGAGTTTCAAAACACCGCGCTTTACTCGCTTTACTCATCATGCTCTAGCTCTATTGTCGGTCGACCCCGTCACCAGGGTGTCATGGTTGGAATGGGTCAGAAGGACTCTTACGTTGGGTACGTCATAGCGACTCTATTTAGCGCCCACGAATTTAATCTTATCAATCGTATCGTAGTGATGAGGCCCAATCGAAGCGTGGTATTCTCACACTCAAATATCCCATCGAACACGGTATTGTCACCAACTGGGATGATATGGAGAAAATCTGGCACCATACTTTCTACAATGAATTGCGTGTAGCACCCGAAGAGCACCCCGTACTGCTCACTGAGGCACCCCTCAACCCCAAGGCTAACCGTGAGAAGATGACCCAAATCATGTTCGAGACGTTCAACGCGCCGGCATTCTACGTCGCCATTCAGGCCGTTTTGTCCCTCTATGCGTCAGGTCGTACAACCGGTATTGTACTGGACTCTGGTGATGGTGTTACCCACACCGTCCCAATTTACGAAGGATTTGCCCTTCCACACGCTATTCTCCGTCTTGATCTTGCCGGCCGTGATTTAACCGATTTCTTGATCAAGAACCTCATGGAGCGCGGGTACCCTTTCACTACTACCGCCGAGCGTGAAATTGTCCGGGATATCAAGGAGAAGCTGTGCTACGTTGCTTTGGACTTTGAACAGGAACTCCAGACCGCGGCGCAGTCATCAGCACTCGAGAAGAGCTATGAACTGCCAGACGGTCAAGTTATCACTATCGGAAACGAGCGGTGCGCATAGTGCTATTATAAAAAGACCTTTTTATTCTAACAGCCTTCTTAAGATTCCGTGCTCCTGAGGCCCTTTTCCAGCCTGCGTTCCTCGGACTTGAAGCTGCTGGTATCCATGAGACCACATATAACTCCATCTTCAAGTGTGACCTTGATATCCGTCGTGACCTCTATGGCAACGTTGTCCTTTCTGGTGGAACTACCATGTTCCCGGGTATTGCTGACCGTATGCAGAAGGAATTGACATCCTTGTCACCATCTAGCATGAAGGCGAGTATTTGATTTTTCAACTTGTGCCACTATCGGCTAATCCAATATTTCTCCTGCGATTGCGGGTAATTAGGTCAAGATTGTCGCTCCCCCAGAACGCAAATACTCCGTCTGGATTGGTGGTTCTATCTTGGCTTCTCTTAGTACTTTCCAGAACCTATGGTGCTCCAAGCAAGAATATGACGAGTCTGGCCCTGGTATTGTCCATCGCAGTATGTGTTGCATCTTTGGTTTATGACGTCATGTTCTTGATGCTGACAACTTGCTTTGCAGAGTGTTTCTAAGCGAGATGTGGAAAATTGCTCTGAAGGACACCAGATGGTCTGCGTTGCTGTCAAGTCCTGATGGTGTGCTGCATTTCTTCTTACTCGTCATTGCTTTTAGTAGTTGTAGGTTATGGAAGTACACAATGGAATAATTCATGCCTTTTACTTTGTTTTGGATATGTGGAAAAAGGGCTGGAAGGACTACTGATTAAATAAATATTTAAAGAGGGTTTGTGAGACAGTGAGGTAGAAGAGTATGTTAAATGCATATGGTTCTGCTAGTATCATTTTGACCAGCTGGCTATGGATGGATTGCTATGGCTTCTTGGTACTGTTATTCTAGTCTCGTGTTATCATGAGGATGGTTTGTTGAGCGACAACCATCAAACAAAGTTGCTACTGACGGGGACACAAATATTCCAAACATGCTCTACATTAGAAAAAAAAGGGATGTCGGCTTCTTAATTGTAATCATAGAATCCTTTCCCGTTCTTCTTGCCCAACCAGCCAGCGTCTACCATCCGTTCTAGGAGGACGCTGGGTCGGTATTTTGAGTCGCCAGTACCATCGTAGAGCGTCTTTTGGATGGCTAAGCATGTGTCCAGGCCAATGCTGTAGAGAATAAAATGTAAAGGTGATAAGGAATGGAAGTTGTTGGGAAAAACATACAAATCAGCTGGTGATGCAAGGGTGTATATATGTTAGTGCATAGATCACGAAAAAAGAAGCGAAAGTAATTTACCGAGCTGGAGAGGACCCATGGGGTGGTTCATGCCGAGTTTAAGTGTGGTGTCGATATCTTCGCGAGTTGCGATGCCCTGAAAGGAAAAGGTGAATTGGTGGACAAGAGAGATGTGGGTGATCGAACCTTTTCCAAGTGCATGATAGCTTCGTTGATGAATGGCATAAGGAGAGCGTTTGAAACGAATCCTGGGACGTCCTTGGATGTTGTTACCTCTGTGGGGTGGACGGAGAGTGAGTTTAGTAGTCTGCACAGATGTGGAAAGGCATCAGTACCTTTTCCACAGGCGATGGCAAAAGCCCGTGCTCTATCGAGTGTTTGGGCTGTGGTTTGGAGTGCAGAGATGAGCTCCACTAGTTTCTGAACATATTGAAAGATTTCATTAATTTAAATTGTATTTGGTCGAAGAGGATAACGTACCATGACTGGAACTGGATTGAAAAAGTGTAGACCTAGCAGTTCTCTATTATTACTCCTGTAGAACGCTAGTTTATCCGGAAAGAACTTACCGACGACGCGACCTGCGCTGTTCTTCCCTTGCTCACTAGATGGTTTGACACCTGCAGGGAGGGCGCTCGCGGCGATTTTGGTGATGCTGATCGAGCTCGTGTTCGTCGCGAGAATGGCATCTGGTCTGAGCTCTTGAGCGAATGAAGAAAAGATCTTCTGTTTTAAAGGTAGGTTCTCCGAAACGGCCTAGTGATAAAGATCAAACGTTCAGTATCCACACAAGCACAAGTAATGACAAGAACGATTTACCTCAACAACCATATCCATATCCCGGAACCCAGTTATGCCCTTCGCCGCGTCCACGACCGAAATCCGGTCCCGTGCGTCCTTTGCATCGGCATTCGTAAGGCGACCTTTCCCTACATCCTTCTCTAGCAATTTGTCTACTAGCGACAAACCCTTCTTGACCTGTTCAGGGCTGTTATCGTGAAGTAGTACGGGCACCTTGGCGCGTAGGGCGGCGACCATGGCGATGCCGGTACCCATCTGACCTGCACCGAGAACACCGAGGGTGCGAATGCCGTGTGCGATGCTCATTTTGTTGGTGGTATTTTTGGTGGTTGGAAGGAGAAGAAGGAGAGGGATGGATGAATGGAGGTCCCCGGTTCGGTGAATGGACGTGCTTCCGGACGATCCGGAAAGGCGGGATTTTTTTTCCCACGGAGTCGGGTCATATCCGCTTTTGGGGGTCGAAAAGATCTAAATGCGCGCATTGCCGTCCTTCATCTCCATGGAGGCTTAGCGCTTAGCGTTGACTTTGACGCTCCATCATAACGCATTAGCAGCTGTCCTGCTGATTCAGTCTAATCTACAGTGACAACTGAACACCAGGGAAACGGGGTAATGATACTATTCCCATAGGGTATATGTCTTCGATGTTATTCTTCTAACTATATGCGCAGGACAGACCTCGGAAATATCAACTGACGAGAAGCGAGATAGCTGGGTTCATTGCTTAGAGCTCGTGAAGGAACACGACAAAGATGCAGGTACCACATGGAAGGACGAGATTGACAGGCTGCTTATTTTGTGATTCCATATTCTGGAACATCAGTGTACTTAGCCATGTCCCCATCTCCTTGCTTAACTGGTCCTCCAGAACCAATTGGCCAACAGCAGTGTTATACCCACTCCATCTCCATTCTCACCAAGCCCCTCAGCCCGGCACTCACTCTTGCTATCGTCCTACTTGGGGTCCTTTGCCTCCAATGGCTACGAGAATAACCATTGGAGTGATCCAACAATTGACCCACCAGAAGGCTCTTTCTCTACATCAAATGCACTCAGAGGGATTCTGCGCGTGACATGTTCCTAATATCCTTGTGGTCCTGCCCATCCTTCTACAACTAGCGCTTGTGTTAATCTTCATCGGTTTACTTGAATTTCTGTGGACACTTCGTCCTGCCGTGTCTATACCTGCGACAGTTGACATCTCCCCACTGCTCCTGTGCATGGTCGCAACCACGTTACTACGAGTTCTCTTTCCTGTACTTGAGGATTTCCCAATGCCCTTACAAGTTGCCCCAATCATGGCTGATATGCCACTTTGTATTCCTAATTCCCTCTTCGGAACTGATGGCTGTGGTGATGACGATTATTCAACCTGATCTCAAACATTTTTTGGCATACATGCATCATTTCCGATACACCAGTGTTCGTGGATTTACCCGTGTTCGTTGTGCAGTATACTACCGCTAGGCACAGATCTGAACAGCTGCTCATGTGTCTAGTTGGCGTGACTTTTGTCTTGAATGGTTAACTGCGCGAGATAAGAGAATTGTGTCCCCAGGGCACCGGTGCTAAAGATCTACTAAGGGCCCTGGTCTCAATCTAAACTAAGTTTTCACCGAGGCGAGAAGCTGCCGAGTCTGTATTTTTGTCTCTTTGAGTTCCCCTCTGACGTTGTGGAAGTACTAACTCAACTCCACTCGACTAACTTCCTGCCCATCGCTTTTGTATATCATACGCGGGATACAAAGCAACTTCTTGATATGATATCAATTTCATTTTTCCCAAATTTCGCTATCAGCGACACCATTATCAATAATCATCTTGTGAATACATACAACCATTACCTGGAATGCTGCTCTGACTCTCGAACTCTTTGTATTGACTATCCCCTCATGATGTAATGTAAGGGAGTATACCTATGATCTACAACTATCTGACTGTTTACTTCAAGTGCTGGCAGGAATTGCGAAAGCATTGAGGGGAGAGTATTGACTGCCATTGCGATAGTCGCGACATTCTGCCACTTCAGCACGTCCATTTGGCACCATCTACAGTAGGGCGATATGTGATGGCAACAGAGATGACACGAGATGCTGCAAACCTCTACCCACTTGCAACTCAAGTCCTTTGATAATGTATGAAACTGGCTGACAAAGCAACCAACAAACCCTGCGTTATCTTCCTCATATGAACCGCACCGACAGCCGGAAGACACTATATCCGGTGTAGAAAACAATGCCCTCTTACCGAGATACTGGCTACATCATATGTCATCTCGAAGAGGCTTCGGACCTTTTACGTGAATACAAGTTCTCGACAAGTGATGACAAGTGATGCTTCAATTCTGGTCTCGCTTCGTGGAGCTCGTGCACATGTCAAACAAGTAGCTGAAGAGGATGCATTGTTTAGGAATGAAGGACATGCGAAGTCCTGGAAGGGTGTCATCGGGATTGCGGATGAGGTGGAGATGTTGCTTGATGGATTGGGGCATGCTTCTGCCAGTGGAGCTTTGAACACTGCCTGTTAGGCCTCTTTTCAGTCTCTACAGTGTTCTAGGTGACTCCATATGTCTTTGGATATGTTTGTAAAGCAAGTTTTCAGCAGTCGTTAGAACGTCATGATTCTTTCCTTGTTTTGTGGAGCTTACCCGCATGGTGGATGAACATGTCGAGGATGAGAGATAATAACGTGTTTGGATGAGGGCAATGTGAAGGTTAAAAATAGTATTGCAGGTTCACCTGCTTCTCGTAGCCTGGACGACGGTTCTCGGCCAGTGCAGAGTACCGCCCATCCAGGCATGACAATCGGTAATGTATCGGCACCAAGCCAAGTCCACCTGCGTGTGGTAAATCCAAAGAGAGATGAAACTTATATCACAAATCCATTCTCAGTGGCTACATGGTAAGAATCACTCTGCAGTGAGGCGTGTAAATCTTTTCATTAAGGCACTCACTAGAAGCAAATCATGATCGTTCTCGGGCCGAATAATTAGTAGATACTTTGGTATCAGCTGATGTTTTTCCTCGTAGCACTGTTCATTGTTCGCTTTGGTTTGTAGGGTGTGGATTTACTGGTGATCTGAATCGCAGTGGCATCGCACCTGAAGAGCGCCCAATGTCAAGTGTTTGTTCGTGAACATCGAATCAGGGGAAAGGGGAAGAAGGGGAGGGAGGGGAGTGGAGAAATGGAAACTGTCTTTGCAAAATGGCAGATGTTGTGGTTACCTCGTGGAATGCTTGACCGCGCTGTATGATGTTGGATTGTGATAGAAACTGAGAGTGATTCACCGCGTTGTCATATGTCGAGATTAACATAGCAATGTCAGAATGTCCAGTTCATGTAGAAAGGCTGTGCAAGTGAATAACGCCGTATGTATACATGCACCAATCATGATATTAGCCGTTTTGAGCACTTTGATGAGTACCAGTGAGAGTGCCGTACAGTACATCTGATCTGCAGATTATTGTGTCGCTCAGGCATTATGCATCTGCCAAGCCACCAACGTTTTGGTACCCGGCTCTACGCACAAACTCTCCCGCAAAGTCCCAAAGAAGGCCGAGGTCATCTCATCAGAAAAGAAAAGGGTTCAATTGTGGCTGGTTCATGCACACACTCACGTTCAGGGTCATTGCGTTCATATAAGGGCTAGGTTTTGATTATTGAGCGGCTGATAATCATGTAGATGTAAAAGTTACCGTTAGAGTCGGGATTGGGCGTGTGTCATCATAAATGCCAGTACAGTAGTAGTAGCAACAGTATAACAACCTTCCATCTCGAGTACTGTCAAATCTCTCTTTCCTATAAGCACCGCCTTTGAGTATCTGCAATTTCCCTTCCTCTGTGCACAATCGGAACGAGGATGGACTGGGGAAACGGGAAACCCATCAATAACGAAACGTGGTTTTTGTTTACCATTATAGTGGCTCAGGTTAGTGCCAAGAAGACTCACCCCGCCGGCCGAGCGGCCTAACCAAGTACAGTACAGTACTTTGATTAAAGAGAAGATTGTTGGCACCTGTCTATGGCGAATAAATTACCGGGAAGAAGGGCGTCGTTGTTGTCAATGTATAAAATAATTGATACACATCGCTGATGAATATGATGAGATTTGTAGAGGTTGCTCCACTTCACGTTTGACCTTGACAGGGGCACGCGCTTTGCAGCCATTACACAACTGTCCCGTTTTTTTTTCTTTTTCATCTTTCCAAGTAACCTAGCAATCGCTAGTCATTTCGAGCCCTGCGCTAGCGACACAGATATAAAAGAGGGGCGAATAATACCGTCTTATGACGCCCTTTCTTTCCTATTCACCAAGCCCCACCTCACTCCACCGAGCTCTCTTCTTTTCGTTCTCATAATGCTCCACAACACGCTGTTTGTCTCCTTCACCTCCATCTTGTTGGCTTCTGGTACGTGTTGGGTTCCCTCCCTTCAGTGTAAAATAAAATAATAATAATAATCGATGCGTTCCCCTCTCGTCGAATAACAGCCTACGCGACCAACGTCCACCCTCTCCTCGCCGCCCGTCAAGACCTCTCCCAATGTCTTGACCAGTGCTCCGGCGTTTTGAATTTGGTTCAATCACCCGTTCGTATTAATTTTTATTTATTTATTTCTCCCTTCCATCAACTCTTCCCTGTTAATTACACAAAGTTTAATTCAAATATCTATTCACCGACTTCTATATGCATTACATCACTAACTAAAACAATTTACTCCTAGGATTGCAAACAAGACTGCATCTGCAAGCAAAGCACCATCAATGACATTGGTAAATGTGTAGACTGCGCCAACAGTGTTAGCTCCTCGACTGGCCAGTCTATCCCCGGACTTGGTCCCAGTTACATGTCAGGTAAAGTTCCCCCCTTCTCCCCCTTTCTTCTTCCCAATCCCTATATCTCGACTAACCCTTTTTTTTCCCCTCTCAGACCTCATCGACAACTGCAGAAAAGCCGGGTTCTCCGTAACCGCACCAGGTTCCTCTTCCGGGTCTTCCGGTACTGGTTCTGGGAACGGAAGCACCAGTGGTAGCACGAGCGGCACTGGCAGTGGCAACGGCTCAACTTCTGGTACAGGCTCCGGCACTGGCTCTGGCTCAACCTCTGGCACAGGTTCGG
The DNA here is from genome assembly GCA_002554575.1 of Amanita thiersii Skay4041. Classification (NCBI taxonomy): domain Eukaryota; kingdom Fungi; phylum Basidiomycota; class Agaricomycetes; order Agaricales; family Amanitaceae; genus Amanita; species Amanita thiersii. The sequence continues at coordinate 50,019 of KZ302003.1, read as the reverse complement.
GATCCGGCTCTGGCTCGGGATCCAACAGCGGCCTAGGAAACGGCCTCGGCGGTTCAACAGGTGGTAGCAGCGGTGCTATGGGCATCACCGCCCAACTTGGCACTGTCGCGGCTGCTGCTATTGCTGGTGTCGTTGCTCTTGCTTAAATGAGAGGCGTGGTTGTGGTAGTCTTAAGATTAAAGAAGCCTAGAGGAGTTTTGTCATGTTTACGTCTTTCTGTTTTTTTTTTTTTTTTTGGTGGGATGTTTTCTCGAATCGCCATACCAAGTCTTTTTCTCTCGGTTTTATACCCCCCCCCCCCAATCCTCCCGCTTCTTTCAATCGAAATTCATAGTATTACGACCCTAAATGGATGTACCAACTATTTTATTAATATAAACGTCCAAAATCTCTTGTGTCTTGTGGGAGAAAAAAAAAAAAAGGTTGTTAACAAATGTAAACTTTATAAATACTTGGTTTTTGATCTGTCTCTTTTGGAATGTCATTTTTTGTCTTTAGTTATTGTAATAGCAAATGTCGGAGAGAAACAAAGAACCAGAAACTGGAATTAAGTATACAGTATGTAATGTTCACAGATGTCAGCTCCAGTCCAGTCCTCATCAAGAAAAAAAAAAAAAAGACAAGAACGAAAACAAAAACTATTAGGGCAAAATCAAGAAGGAAAAAAAGAGGCGAACAAGAAAAACAAAACAAAAAAAAGAGAGGTAAACTACAGTACTCATCACCTCCATCCACCCACGATTATTACTCCTTTACTCATAGCAAAGAATGAAAATCTTCCCATCCCTTACACTCAAAATGACTGCACCTTGGCTCTGGTCGATATTGATCGTCTCGACCGTGTGCAGGTCCAGTTCGTCAGGCACCTCGAGTGTATGCACTACGCCCTCCGACAAGGTACCCCCGCTGCCGTACTCGGGGAATGTCACGAACCGCAACCGCTTCGGTTCGGGGTGTCTGCTCCATGCCTCTGCGGGGTGGTGGAACCCACCAACAGTGGGCACATATGCAAGGTTCTCGTCTTCCTCGTCGGCATCCATCCCCTCCGTGTCGAAAAGCGCGTCTATATCCGCGTTTGCCCCTGCGCTACCAGCAGCAATGCCTGCACTAGCACCAGCACTACCTCCAACACCCTGTCCACCAGCATTTTCCGGGTTCTCACTCTCACCCTCACCCTCAGCGTCATCCACATACTCAATCCACACCGCATGCCCAAAATCAACAGCAACCAACGGCCGCGGCCTCTCCACCGGCTGCCCATCATCATCATCCTCGTCCCCATCCAACACACACACCACCTCAAACGGCGTCGACACATACCACAGCTTCATCGAGTTGTCCCCATCCCCGTCCTCTGAATCGAGCGCGTCGTCGTACTGGTCCCCAGACCATCCACACACGCACTCGTCCTCGTCTTCAGACGAAGCGTCGTTGTCATCGTTGTTGTTGCTGTACACAGACACTGGACTCGATTGGTCTGGATCCGACTGTGGGGTCCGGTAAGGAGACGAAGAAGACGTGCCTTCATCAACGTCGTTGTAAAAACCGTCTCCTCCGCCCCCACTCGCAACGTCATTCATATATCCATTGACATGCGTCCTCCCATTGACCCCCTCTACTATTTTCTTAACGCCATTCACGCGTTCAAGTCTTGACCCATGCCTCTGCTTCCTCTGCCTCTGTTTTCCCTTCCCCTTCCCTTTATGTTTTCCAGTACAAACAATCGTCTCCTGCGTCTCCCGCCAACTTCGCCAATCCAACGGCACCCTAAAGTAATGCTGCGCCAACACGAACCGCGTCCGGTGCGTCTGCTGATCATGCATCGCAAGCAACACAACCGTACAACTCACGCGCGGAACGCCAGGTAGCGTGGGCCACCACTGCCTCACGAAATGCGCCGACTCGGGGAACCACATGGGAACTGGGAACGGGTTCAGCTGGTTCCCACCGCCAACGCCAGCAGCAGCAGCAGCCACATCGTCGGCAGCGACTTGTTCACCGGCGCCATTTTGACCCACGTGGGCATCGTTGTTGTTGTCCTCGTCCTCGGGATCCTCGGAGTCAACGCCATTTGTATGGGCTTGGCTCACAGGACCAGCGTCAATGTCGTCATCATTGCCCGACCCAGTCGTAGGAGGCGGAGGCTCGCCTTGTTCAGATGGCAACAATCCCAAGCCACCATTCGCGGGAGGCGGTGGCGCCTGTTGAAGAACTTGCAATGGCACTAGCTGCTGCAACTGCTGCAGAGGCGGCACAGGGGGGAGCTGCCCTGGGTTCTGTCCACCGTGCAAGAGTGCAACAACATGTGCCTGGGCGAATATCTGATCCAGCTGCCCTTGCGTCAGTACCTGTCCTAGATTCACCGCTCCTCCCTCGACTAGCAGCGTGTTCAGAGTTTCAACGAGATTGGGAGGCAGAGGCACGAGCATTCCACCGCCATTGGCGAGAACCGTGGTCGTAAATGGATTATTGTGTGGTGGGTGGTGGTGGTGATGGCCAGGCAGAATAGGCGGAGAAAGTAACTTGGGGAACTTGAATGTTTTTGATATTGTCCTTGCGGGTGAGACACGGGCGGCTAGCAATGGATTGCTGTTGTTGCGGAGTACCTTTCTGTTGTATCTTCGGAGTAGGGGTATAGGGTAAAAATATTGATATGCGGCATCGCTCTCTTCGCAGTGAATCACGATGTTCCGCTCGAAAAGTATACAGGACCAATTAGAAGACATGATCTAAATAAAACGAAGGGCATTCAGGATGCGGGTACAAAACGGAAACGTGCTTGGTACTTACGCCTTCGATACCTGTATCAATAAACACATATTCTTGCTTAGACCAGTCAAGTAAGACATAGAGACCAATTGAATTGGACGATGAGATCCAAACAAACGCAGATAACAGTCGATTAGATGGATCTAGCAAAAATACATTCATTACCATGCCAGCTGTGTTAAAACTGCTAATGGGGGAGAAAGTTGGCGGATGACTTGCGGAGGCACTTCCGACGGAAACTTCTGGAAAGTCCAACCTCATGAGAACGAACTCTGTGATGCGGTTATCATCATAGCTGAGCGAAAGCAAAAATGTCGCAATCGTCAGCGCTCTCGTGACCCGAGAGAGCGGGGGTGAGAAAACTCACGATCCAGATATCACCCTGGCCATGGTGAAAAAGACGGTTCGCTGGTCGAACTCGACTCTGCACTTCCAGAGCTCCCATCGTTCTTCCGGGGACCATTCGGCGAGGCAGCTATCCGTCTTGACATCCCAACAGACGACTTTTCCGCTTTTGGTTGCGCAGAGCGTGTACTTTGATGTGATTGGAGAGAGCCAGTCGACCTCTTCGTTAGGCGGCGAACTGACAACTTTGTACCAGTCGCGACCGCCGTTAACGTGGTTGCTGGTGGTGGAGCGAGTAAGCGATGACTCGGGTCTGTCATCATCATCGAAGATGTCACAACAGGCGTCATGAGCTTGGATGGGTTGTGGTGTCCGTCTTTTCCACGCAATCTCGAGACGAGAGGCCTTGTTGACCGCGCGTATGAGTTGATCGGTAGAGAGATCGGAGAGGCGCTGGAAGCCCTTCAAAGGGAGGGGGCGGCATCGGCGAAGGAGGTCGTGGGCTAGTTTGCGGTATACGGGGCGTGTGCTAGCGAAATCATGGAGAGATTTGCAAGTCTATATACAGTGGGAGCAAGAGGACGTCAGGGATTTTAGAGCGCCGGGAGTGAGCAGACGGTGCTTGTGAGGCAGCTGTGTTTCCTCTCTCTGCACAAGTCGCTCTTGAGAAAGAACAAGGAACAAAACTCACGAGATGGAGAGTGTGTATATCATGGAGATCCAGATAGCTAGCGATGTTGAGGAGTAGATCATAGGGAAGATTATTGAGGCCCATAGATTGGTCTGCGGGAGTGGAATCAATCTCGAGCAGAGAAGCCTGAGGGAGCAATTGATAGCTCGTGGTCCAACTCAACATGGACGCGTGACGTTTAAATGAGGCGAAAATCAGATCCGGCGTCTTTATCAAGAATAACGTTCTCTTCTCTCTTTTTTTCCACACGCAAACTGAAGCGGAGATTATCAAAAAGAGCCCTGTAAACCAGACGAGAAAGTTTCCCCGAAAATGGTTTAGCGCAAGTGAGTGAGTGAGTGAGAGTGAGAGTGAGAGTGAGAGTGAGAGAATAAGTGAAATTGTCGCTGTCGTTGTTGTCGTTGTCGCTGCTCGTTGCAGTTTTCTCGCTGCAGAATGGCAAAATAAGCGAGTAGAACGAGGTCCAAAGCAAAGCCGCAAACCTCAAACTCACACACCGGCTGACCGAGTCTCCACTCACCCAAAATAAAATCTCTTACATTTTCGATCTCCTCTTCATTCTCCGACCTCTCCGAAACGCACGGCATTCACGGCTTGCCGCTACCAACTTTCTTGAGCCGCTCACGGTGCCACTGGAAGCGGGGCCTACTTACCCCAATCCCAACGCTATGGCATTTTTTGTTCGCCAGGCCTAAGCCGCGCCAGAAAGCCGACTGTTCTCCCCCAAACTCTGGGCGCTGATTTCAATCGCATGGATGTGAAGCGGCCCTGAGGCGACGACTTCGGCTGGCGCAGTTTGAAACATCGAGAAGAAAATGACTTTTTTGACAGAAAAGTATTGATCACGTCTTTTGCACGACAGCCGAGTGCTCCTCGGGACAGTTGTTTCTTTGCTTGGTCATTATGTTTGGCTTGGTGTTATTCTGCACCTTTTCGCGGGCATAAAATCACTGACAGTTAGGTTAGCGCCATTGTTCGTACTGTATGGGAGACATGCATACCCATCCCCAAAAGACGATGAAGCGTCTCTAAACCCGTTATAATTCTATGGTACATCTCCAGTGCTCACCCTTGTGCCAGGCTTAATAACATGTAGCTCGTCAAATATGTATAAAAGTCCTGCTTGTCTCACTGCCTTTGACAGCACTCTCCCATTTATTTCCATAAGCGGGACGGTTCAATACTCTGGCGATCAACAACTTACACCCGAATTGTGGCGCCACTACCTATTCCAAATGGGTAAGCTATACCCAACCTTGTGGAAGGTTCTTGTTCTCTTTTTGGCTTACCAACTGTATGGTGCATTTAAACGAAGCGATCCTGGAGAATTATTCTTGACAGATATCCAAGACAAAAAATACCTCCACCCTTTGTCGTCTCTCTTTCACTTGGAATCCTCCTTATACCCGCACTCTCGTTGGATCTCACAAGGGAGAACCATGCTCTTCTAACATTTCTGCACAAAATTTCAAGGGTCCTACACGCCTGAAAGGTGCGAAAGCCCCTGGAGTTGCAGAATGCCCATTGTTACACCTGCATGAAGGGGAGGGGACTAATTACCGCACTGTCACCCCCCTCTTTTCTCGGCCTGTCGTACGACACGTATGGTACTTGTCGTGCTGTAGCCCTGGCAATGCTTAGACGGCATACTATGACCGTTTCTACTAGTTCCATACATACTATTGCTCCTGGCTCCCTTTCAATGGAAACGGCTAAATCGTTGGATATTATGCTCGGTCTTGCTACTGCACTTGTGCTAGATCATGACGAAGTTGTTTCAAATATATTTGCTCGCCTGGGGCGAGACGCGAAGAATAATGACGAAGAAAAAAAATCATGAGGATATCTTCATATCCTGCAGTTCTTGAGGATTGAAACTATCCTATTCCCTTGCAAATAAAAAAGAGTGATCTTGGGAGCCCAAGTCCAGTGCCACGATTCTAACGCGGGGTTATCAGAATCTACTGTGGTCGGATGGGTCGCACGAGGGATTATACGGGTATGTTGGCGGTCTACAATCGAACTGAGGAGTTGATGGAGTAAAAACCGCTCGGCTATCGAATGCCGCTAGAGTGTTTATGACGAAAGAACAGTGCCATATGTCCCGTATCAAGAAGGGCTTATGTCTAATATGGAAAGCCCTTTTATGAAAGGTCCTAGTTTCAATCGGCTCGACTTACAATATTGGACTATGTTTTTTAATGCGAGCAGCTTCGTCAGAAGAGCCCAAAAGATGGCAAAACCGTATGGTCGAAACAAGCCCGGGACATTGCCCCTTCCCCCGCCATACGAATCAGAAGGGGGTTGAAAGGAAACCTATTATGAATGCACTTATAAGAATGTATCGCATACCATGGCCAAACAATAAGTTTTATGAAAAGATGGACTCCAAACCCCTAGCACAAACAGATACGCGATAACTCTCATTCCAGACAGTATACAATACAATAATACAGATGATACGCATTGCGAATTGCTTTGCAGACTACGACGTGAACTTGGAGCTGCACATGTGTGTTTTTGTGTTTTTGCAATGGACCGCCAAGGGAAAGAAAAAAATTCAATCCTGGTAGACTCGGATGTTTTAAGGAAGGAATTGGAATGTAAATTAACACTCAGCGTGCAGGCTTTTACCAGGGAATTGGAATTGGCTTTGGATTGACAATGATTGGGAGGTGGGGGGGGGGTATAGGTATGACTGAGTAAGTACTACTACCAAATACCGATGCACGTAGTAGCTATGAGGATTACTAGTACCCGCAATAATAGTTGGAAAGACTGTAATGCGCCAGTCTCCACTGTCATACTCAACATTCTTGCAACAATGGTCTTGTTACGGTGACGGGGTCCTCGTATTCACCAGGATATTATCAGCGAGGAGAATAGTACATCACGATATTTTAACTGCAGTCTGAACGGAATCACTGGCATAATCACTGAGCAACTTGAAAGGTAGAAGTAAGATACAGCAAAGAAAGAGTGAACAACACCATTGCAACCCCGTAAATCACAAGATTCTTCGGGTTTCTCAGAGTAAATGACCCGGGTCGCAGCGATACTGACGAGACTGGTAGCGTGATAGTAGGAACATGAAATACTGTATGTCAAGGCAAATAACGACCCTTCGGCATGTTTTCGCGGCACGTATATACCTATCCTTCATCTAGGCCTAGGAATATCTGCCACCGGATGCAGTATCGAAGTGTTGCAAACCCAAGCTAAAGTACAGAGTGTCGACTCAGAATTATGTTAAATGAATCTGTATGCCTGCTGCATCGTGGTGAACGGTGAACCCTGTATGACTTCAGGACGCGTTACCTTCACACCTCACACGCTGATACATACAAAGAGTGTATTATGAGAGACAAAAGAAAACAATAATGCAGATAATGCGACTGGTGCACAAGTAAATACATGTCAGACAATCAAAGTAAACAAAGAGACAAGAGGGTCCCGATCTACAACATCAATCATCGCACACGTCCGCAAAAAAAAAAGGGCGTTGAAACCACAACCTCCTCCGCATAAGCTAAAGAGTGAGGAAAAAAGAGCCCAAACAAGCTAAGAATGTGGATGGTTGGGAAAAAAAGATCTAGACCATCCTGGGCTTCTCAACAGTAACAACGTTAACAGACAGGCTCTGAAAGTGGGAGAGGAGGGGAAGAAAGAATCGAGTAAGCATACATGAATCCGGTCGTTCACAGAAATAGAAAAAGGGAGGGAGTGTCGCCCAGCAGCAGCAAATTCACAAGATCCATCGTGGATGCTCAGGGTAATAAGCCGCGATCTCAGCAGCCTGACAGGGCTCGCCTCCATGCCTCCAGCATTCATGCAAACGCGACCTACTGCGCGGTATCGATCCATAATCGTTGACTCTCTGACTCACCTCTTCACCTTCCAACCTGAGACGAGCTTCCCGGGCCCGAGAACGCAAGCGCTTGGTGAGCTTGGCGGTGGCAAGGAGTCCAGTGAGCATGAAGAACGCAAGGACACCAGTGAGCGCAGCGTGTACGTTGTTGGTGGCAGCAACTGTGGCGGCTTCAATGAAAGTGGGGGCCTTGGCACCGCAAACCTGCCTCCATTGCTTGTTGCTAGTGATGGCAGCGTTCTGTTGAAATGGTTTTAGTCTTCGACACTTCACAACTGGAGGTGTTAGCATACCTCAGCACGGTAGATGAATTCAGTCAGCGGGATGTCAGAGTGGTGGCCGAAGACGTGGACATCCTGGAAGCTGTCGCTGGTGCCGTTCTTGAACTTGACACGGAGGAAATCACGGAGATCTGGAGGAGAGCCGCGGCGGAGCTCGATAGCAATGGCAGAGGCGTATTCAGCTGTGTATCAGTGATTTTAGTATACCGTTTGAGTTGGCGTCCGCTAAGCGTAATACATACGGAATCCCTTCATTTCTGGGTGCTCAGCGACAACGCCAGTTTGGTGGAATAGAGAAATGAATGGCTGGTAGGTGGTCTCAATCAGGAGGAATTGGAGAGGGTCACCATTGAAGGCAATGCGCTCCAAGGAAGTAAGGATAGTGTGTAGCATGGTACGACCAGCGACTGGAATGTATCCCTCTGAGTTTCATAACATTTCCATAGGGTTAATTTCTTACTGTTTCCAATGCCATTGATGTCCTTGTCAGAGAAGACGCCGTTCTCATGGTAGTTCGCCCAGTGACGAGCCTGTTCGATGAGTGTGGGTGGGAGGCGGTGGGCGTAAGTCTTGTTATGTGTCAGTTGGGTGTTAACGAAGTCAAAAATCTGTAATTTTGCAATCAAAATCTGAATTTCCTTTCTTTCGTAATAGTGATGTAACTCACGTTCCACTAGAAGAAACAGAAAGTTGTGAGGCCTTGAAGATAGACAATAAGCTGTTTAGTACATACCGCGTTCTCGAGGGTAGTGGGGCGACCGAACACGTAGTCCTTGACCATCTTGAAGAAGGGTTGAGCTTCCTGTGATTTCTGCTTGAAGTCAGCCGAGCCATAGAAATCTTTGATGTGTTTCTCGAAGTTCTGAAAGACGGTGAGCCCAACGCCTAATACCTATGATAGATTTGGCATACGGGGCAGTTGGTCCAGGGCTCCAGAGAACGGTCATTACCAGGTTCAACGGTTTCAACTATAGGCATCCAATAAGACAAGGTTCTGTGTTACGTTGATAGGGCGCTCTTACCGGGAACGTATTGGTAACCACCAAGAGGTGCTACGACGGTGGTCTCATTGGCAAGAACAATTTTGTTGTTGGGGTTTGGAGGGAAGAAACCCTGAAGGAGTGCGATAGCAGAGTCGAAGACGACTGAGCCCTCAACACCAGCCTTGACGCGGACCTTGACCTCACTGTTGTCAACGAGGTCACTGCGGATACCTTCGATGTAGGAAGGAGAAGTGCGGTCGAGGTATGTAGACCGGAGGAGAGAACCGAGTTGGTGGGATTGAACCTAGAAGGTGAGATAGAACCACCGCATTGGTTTACAACATAATAGAACACACCTCTCCCAGGGCGGTAGTCTCAGTATTTGACGCAGCGTAGGTGTTGGGATCCTGGTAATAGCCGGAGCGGTCGCCATTGCGGGCGATGATTATGACACCCAAGACTTTTGAAAGCCTCATTTTTAGAAGGGAGAAAGCGTCTAACTTGTGAGGAGGTAAAGAGAAGGGGGGGGCTGCTGACTCCCAGCAACCATCTTCGTCCCTTCTTTTATAACTCTCGACATCACGACAAAGGGAGCATGCTAGTAGCGCATCCAGGATCGACCCCGGCATGAGGCAAACAGACCTTGATCGGTTTCCCCATTTAGAAGACGGTTGTGACCAATGGAATTCTTCCAAACTCCGGCAAAGGCTCGTGGTCCACGTTTTGGGTATGGATGGTTAGTAACAAACGCCTTCAGGGTGCAGGAGCATCCACGCTGAAATGCGGACTCCCTTCATATGAAACTCACGAGACGAGCTTAGAGGCCCTATAATAGCAATTGGCACATTCATAAACCACCTCCAGGTGAGAACGTGAAGAGACAGTCGATTATTGGGTAAAGCTTGGGGGTCTTCCAATACACATTCTGCAAGCGAGTTGAGGGAAGCAAACAGCACGCCACAAGGTTGCTCGGCGCACATGTAAATTGATGACCGGCAAATCATTCTAGTCAGGATCACTATCGAATGTGTAAGTGCGGTCGGGATGGAGGCAGTATAAGCCTCACCATTGATTGCCTGACACTTTCCACGAGGCGGCAGAGTTCCGTTGAATGCTTCACGGGGGTAAAGATGTGTTCATGATATCGTCATGCAGCTACGGCCGGCGGGATTGATTTGACGAGGTCAGCAAGCGAGATATCACGCCATAAAAATCCAATAGTTTGATACCTCTCGACTTTTCAGACAGTTTCTTACAGAGGTTCAGGTTGAATTATCGAGACAACAGACGTCCACGTTGTCGGACATGAGGTAGTCCATCAGATTACCGAACGACAGATTGCTACTAAATACAGTAGGCTATTGTTTTTGATAATTGTGTAGCCTGAATGATTACGTCTTGCAAATAGCATTAGAGGATAAAGGAACAATCACAAGGAGGAGGTCGGTTTGCTCACAATTACAGCATAATGTACTACTTTCTCTTCTTTCCTTTAGAACCTCCACTTTTTGGGGTATGACTAATAGGGCCTGTGGGGACTAGTGTAGAAGATTCAACGCTTGCGACACCTTGTGTTGCTCCACCCCCACCGCCCTTTCTCCTTCGGCCTTGAGCAAATGTGGAGCGTTCGCTTTTCTTCAGCCAGCGTTCTGGATCCGGAGGTGGTGTAACCCCAGGAATGACCCCAGGTGGAACTCGTGATTTCCTCACTTTCTTTGTTGCAGGTTTAGCTTGCTGATCGTTGACGGGATCATCGGCTTTGAGACTAGTTGATAGAAGGGACGCTGTTATTGACGGGGCGGTCGCTGCTGGTGGTGGGGCAGACTCAATAGCAGAGCTAATTTGCACGGGAAGTGCGTCAAGAGCTTGTAAAAAACCTGTGTTGATGAAATCGAGGTGCTGTTGGGAGGCTTGCAGGTTCGTTAGAATGTCAGAATGCTCTTCTGATCCCTATACAAGCGCAATGAATATCTGATATCTGAGGGTGGATATATGCGCGCATCTACTCACTGGCTCGGCTGTGTCCAAGAGCTGATTGTACAAATCAAGAGCCACCTGATACGACCCTTGGCGATAACTCTGATAATTCAATCAGCAACCAGTGCCCCGTCAGTATGAACATGAATGCCTCAACCATTTGGGCCTGGAGATGAATAGACCCTCGATCATCCCCCTGCAGCGCCTTGAGCTCATTAAGCTTCTGACTTGCTTCAGTCTCACGCTGGAGGCGATATAAAGCATAAGCCTCCTCGAATCCAAACTGTGACATAGTTGGCTGCGTGGTAATCAATTCAAGAGCAGTGATATATTGCTCAGTTTGTAAGAGAAGGAATAACTTGGTTCGTAGGGCGTCATTGTCCTTAGGATCCAGACTCAACACTAACGTCGGATTCATCCGAGGCTAAAGGGAGAGTTTGGGTGACAGAGGCGCACCTTTGTCGCATGTTTTGATAGCATTATTGAAATGACCGCCATCTATTTGAGCATAGAGTGAAGTAAAGAGGCGCTTGAGACGGTCTGGGACTGGAAGTAATTTCTTGGGTCCTTTCCTTGCTACAACTTTGCCTTGAGGTTTTTTTGTGCCCAATGCTGATCGAGTCGTTGAAGGTTTAGTAGACATGCTCTTGCGAAAAGGGATTGCAGACGTTGGCTCTGTTGCCTTCTGAGGCTCTTTCGAAATTCTCACGCTGGCTCATTATCATCTCCATCCACAACCAACTTTTCAATGGCAACTGAAATGTACGCATTTAGTCTATAATACGACACTCAAAGCTCATGTTCTTATTTAGAGAACAGCAAGAGTCCCTGCACCCCGCAGTACAAGATGAACCGAGGTCACCGATTGAACCAACAACGGCCACATCATCTTCTACAAAGAAACGGCCGCGGTTGGATCTAACTGACGCAACAGGGGATAATAGAGACCGTAAACGTGGTAAAAGCATGTTTGGAATACTTCTTGGAACCCTCAACAAAGCCAAAAGCGAGGACAAGGAGAGAAGTGCGAGTGAAGCTGTATGTTCGATTCCTAACTGAAAACTGTATATCCGCCTGACTTGCCGGGAATTATAGGCCAAGAAACGTCAATTAATTGAGCAAAGATTACAGAATAAACTTAAAAAAGAGACTGACTCTGTGAGAAGGGCTGAAGAGGCAAAACGGGATAAGACATCAGCGAACCGGAAGGAAGAGGACCTACAACTCAAGGATTCTATCGTACGTGGCTCCCTACTCTTTTATATTGTAATTGGGAATGAACTTAATCCACTCTATAGTACAAATTGCGTCGGACAAGGCTACCTATCCTTGCTAATTTCTTGCTCACATCTGATAACATCTCATCCGATGATTCCCCCCCATCTGATTCTAATTCTCTTGCACCACCTCCGCGTACACATCCACCTCCTTTATATTATCTTCCTGCTATCCTTACACCGGAACAAGAGGCATTCATTACACGACGGAAATCTGAGGTAGGACTAGTATTCCCTCAGTAGGTAGGGGAATATGAGCTCATGTGCTACCTTTCAGGTTCAAGAAGCAGCGGAGAAGGAGTGGCACCAGTTCAAAGATGAGCGTACAACAGGTGTTACAGAGATTAACAGTTTACGCCAACGGGTTGCAGACGAAGAGACTAAGAGAAAGGCAGAGCGGGAGACAGAGAAGGAGAAGGATGAAATGGAAACAGATCATCCCTCACAACAGTCAAACGCTCCTGCGGATGAAGGTGACAAGGACAAAGCTAGTGTCCAGGCCACAGAATCATCGGTCACAGCTACATCTGGAGACATGGACGTGGACACTGTACCCGTGGTACCACCTGAGAATAAAGAAACCGCCGAGCAGGAAAGAAAGGAGGAGCCATCGTCTATGCAAGCTGATGATGATGATGCGGTCGAATATTAGTGCTTATGAGAGTGAGGTTATTCACCTCGTACACGTACTTCGCTGACTGGTTTCATCCTTCATAGTATTTGTTAATGCTATGTTTAGTCTGTGCGTTTTTCTTCTTCCTTGGTTCTTCTTCTCACTCTATTTCCCGCTTGAGACATATTCTGTCCATCCTTTGCCTGTCTGTAGGCAACTTGTCATATCAATCCTAAAAATACATTTGTTTTGGCACTCGCCAATTGCATGACCTGTTGGATCACAAAACGTCTCGAGCGCCGCCGTGTGACCTCCCGAATTTCATATACATCGTACAGTACCCCATTTCCTTTCGGTTCTTGTCCATAACATAGTTGGTCCTATCACGCGCACTCACTTAGTCCCACTCCGTTTACCATCTCAACCAGTTAGCTTACAAGCTTCCTGTGCCCTTAAATAGCTGACCATCATACAGTAGTACCTCAGTCGTTGACCTTTCGCTCGACTGAGGTAAGATACCAAATCCCCACATTCTTTACCTTTAACTCACATTTCCTCTAGTATAACCGTTGTTAGGTACTTAATACAGTCGTTGACCTTTCGCTCGACTGAGTATAACCGTTGTTAGATCCTAATATGACCTATTAAGACTGACACAAGTTTTCCATGAGGTGAAGTGAATGTGCGTGATGATCATGTTTCCTGTTCACAGTGATGGGCCACCAGTGTTTCTCTCCGTTCCGCATGGGATCCTGAGATCCTCTATATATTCCCTCTCTTCGGGACTGAGAATGGTATTCAGCTCTGTTTTCCCTGTTCTTTGGTGGTACAGCACTGTACTGCAGCCACCCAAGGGTATGTAGACCCTGCACACCAGACATGTACAAACATTCATCCCCGCCTGCATCGCACCATGCCGATAACGCACTTCAACCATACAACTATATGTTCAATGTTCTTCGCCTGGAATCTGGGACGCTCGCTCGACCTTATCTGTTTGCTATCACAATGAGGTGATCACCTTCACGATGAAAGACTTCATTATAGGTACAAGGCATTGCGCAGCTCTGCCAAGTTTTTCTTCAAGACCCTATTCAAAGAATAGGGAGAACGATATGTCTCAGTTCAAACAACTGCCTTGACTCTGTTAATTGTGTTCTCCGTCCAGCACAAAAGTTGAGAGGCTATTGGGTGAATCATGCTACCGATTAATGGACAATGGCGGTGAGAATGAATGGCAAATCCGAAGATACGACGAAACTGTTACTACGGGAAAGAAAATTGGCTATGGCGGTGTTCAAGGACATTAGCAAGGCGGCTGCGTAAGACTTTTCAAGCTTGGTGCTGCTTAGCCTCGTCTGATAGCATTGTATTACCCAGCGGGGATAGAGGTCAACCCCCTAAGGCACAAGGTTATCCACCAATGACTATGATCAATGTTATCTAGGGTTCTCTCTAATTAGAGATGGTGTTGTCTGTGCTATGTACAGTACTCTAAGTGCTGGACGGTGATAGCGAGCATCCGATGGTGCTTAATTGCCTTTTCTAGGTATGGACATCCATATACAGGACAAGGTACACGGACATTACCCGATCAATCCACTATTTGAATAGTTTATATTCATAGCCTCCCTGCAATATGAGCGTCTAATTGAAATCTTATTCCGGTTCCATATATAGTCGTCTATCCCTTGACCTGGTATGTCCGTCAAATCATCTATGGCGCTTACAGTATGCCTTTCCCTTCCCAAACAGAATAAGAAATAAAGGGCACTAATTTAATACTCCGGTCATCACATGAATCGTTAGAAGTTTGTTGTATGTATTATGGCGAAAGAGGAGATGGCATCCATCTATTGGAGGAGTGTATCTCAAGGGTTCGACTGAGCACTTGGTCAAACTACTTGTGTGTCACGCCATCTGCTTACGACAGGGTGCAAAGTCTACGAGTTGCCCGCAAGCTGCATGAACCGAAATTGCTGAACTTGTCTGATTTTCCTTCTCAAATAGGAATTCTACATCTCAACAAGGATCAGAGTGCCATCAAGGTGCCCAGTTTGGCTTGAATGGAACTGCCTTAGACCGACCAACTATGCCCGTGTTACTGCATAATCGTTTCAACTCAAGTTGTAGCTGTGCATATTGTCGGGCCTCAGGATAGCCTCACATGTAGCATTGTGCCATGGCATTCCATCAGCTCTTTCCAAGGCTACGCCCTATCGGAAACCGCAACTTTATATGATGTGGCACCAACATTGGGTTTGCCGTTATTTCATCTCCACAACCGGTCAATTTCCGCCGATTAACATCCTCGAAGGAGTTATCCCAAAGTGTAAAAGGATCTTCCGATAAGATATTCCTGCTTAAAGCTGCTAAATGCGGTGAAAGTGGCATTCAGGACGGCGAAATGCGTAGAAGCATGTACGTGGTGCATGTTATCCTCTAAACCATTGTAGGCAAGCCTGCACTAACTTTGGTCAAGACTGAAGTATCCTAGAAATTTTCTATTGGAAGTTTAATCATAACGTGATCATCTATAGTAATTTTTAATCACACTCCGAACCGATGCAGAAGAGTACTCCAATTATCAAGTATGACATGATATGATAGTCTTATACGTGGGGGATTACTATCTGAATCCTTGATTGTCTGGCACTCATTCAAGTTCCAGAATTATTTGTTGATGTCCGTAACTTGAACACCAACTATATATAGTTAGTTCGTTACATAACCCAAAATTTGCCACGCTCAGGCCATTGTTGCTTTTTTCTGTCTCCCTTGCTCGTAGATTGTGTGCCAGAATTTAATTATACTCATCTGGTGGCCCTCTCTGTATTTAAGCCACCACTGGTGAGGTGCTTGGGATGGGTAGGTGGTGTGTGTAACCACAATGTTCAAGTGAACGACGTCACGATGATCAGCCACTAAGTTTAATGTTTGTTTGGGATTTAACAGGGGAATAACATCTGACTCGCAATGTTTCTCTTCCTTCTCTCCTTTCTCTTTTCACAGTCTCGCTACTAGTCTCGCAATATGAGAGACACCCAGTCTTCTATTGGCACAGAAGCACCACCCACTCATTTGACTAATTTATATTCAGAACTATCTCGGATATCTCAACTGGACACCGAAACTACACACTCTTCCCGCTCTCCTTATTCATCTATAGCTGGAAATTCCACCCCGCTCTTACCTGAAAAGCCTTCAGTCGACGGATTCGACGAAGCCGCCCAAGATGCTACTCAACACACTAAGAGGAGACGGACGAGACGGTTTTTATATATAGCCATGGCCCTGGTTGGGTTGACGGTTTTAGCTGTCATTCTCCCTGTCTATTTTACAGTCATCAAGCCAAAAAAAGATTCAGGTGATCAGCAAGAACAGTCGGAAGGTAATGCTGCGGGCGACGAATCACAGACTGATCCAACGACTGGCGGCGATGGCTCGACTGTTGTTATGGAGGATGGCACCAAGTTTGTATATGCGAATAAATTTGGAGGATTTTGTGAGTTGATACCGCCTCGTAGTTTAACATATCACCTGCAACGGTCATCATTGACATCTTATCTAGGGGTTTTCGATCCCAAAGACCCGTTTAATAATAATGCGCAACCTAACTCTTGGACACCTCCTCTGAACCAGAGCTGGAACTGGGGAAAAGATCGCATCAATGGGTGAGATGCTTTTTGGAACTGTATATTTCCGTCTGATATTTGGGTAGCGTCAACATTGGAGGGCTTTTTGTTCTCGAACCTTTCATCACACCAGCATTTTACCAGAAATATCCTGGCACACTCGACGAATGGTCACTCAGTGTCGCCATGGCCGCAGATACCGCAAATGGTGGCCTCAATCAGTTGGAAGAACACTATAAATCATTTATCGTGAGAACATTCCTTCCTTCCTTCCTTCCTTTTCACACACTGACTCTGACCGATACAATATCCTTGGCCAGACTGAGCAAGATATTGCTCAGATCGCCGGAGCGGGCCTCAACTGGATCCGTTTGCCCATCCCATATTGGGCAATAGAAACATGGCCCGGAGAGCCTTTCCTGGAGGGAACATGTTGGAAGTGAGATCTCCCTTCCCGCCTTGACAGAAGAAACGTTAAAATGTGATAGATATATCTTGCGGCTGCTCGGGTGGGCAAGGAAGTATGGACTCCGTGTCAAGCTAGATCTGCACACGATTCCTGGATCACAGAATGGTCAGCCCATTTCAATGCATCTTTTGATATCTCAAACACTATGAACAGGTTACAATCACTCCGGCAAGGGAGGACAGGTCAACTTTCTTCACGGAGTGATGGGTTTAGCAAATGCCCAAAGAGCCCTCGATTATATCCGGATCATTACAGAATTCATTTCACAACCCGAATATCAGCAGCTTATACCTGTGTTTGGCGTGGTCAATGAACCCTTCCTCAGTGTGATTGGCAGATCCCAACTGTCTAGTTTGTATGTACTGACTTTATCTTTTTCGATGATTAACTTCTGTGTTTCAGTTACCTAGAGGCACATGACATGGTGCGGAATATCACTGGATATGGAGAGGGTCACGGTCCGTTCATTTCCATTCACGACGGCTTCCAAGGAATGTTGTCGTGGGCAAATTTCCTGCCTGGTTCAGACCGTATTGCACTTGATACACATCCATATCTTGCATTCTCTGGTTCTCCTGCGACAGAGCCGATCGCAACGGGCACGGGTGACGATGCAGGAGGTATTTGGCCTTCAAGGGCTTGTCAGAGCTGGGCTGATGCTGTTAACAAGAGGTAAATTTGAATCATCAAATTTGATTTACGAGTATTGATAGGTTTGCTACAGTCGGGCTGGCTTTGGAGTTACGTTCGCTGGGGAATTCAGTAACGGGTACAATGACTGTGGTCTTTTCCTGAAGGGCGTCATGAATTCTATGGGAAACGTTTCATATGGGGGTGACTGTTCGTTCTGGGAAGACTCGTCTCAGTGGAACGCTACGATCAAGGCGGGGGTCAAACGTTTCGCCATGGCGAGCATGGATGCGTTGCAAGATTATTTCTTCTGGACGTGGAAGGTATGCTTGTTCGGTTCATAATGTGTTGTAGAACCTTACTTCTTGATCAGATTGGAAACGCAATAACTTCTGATCGTGTGGAAGCTCCTTTGTGGTCCTATAAACTTGGTTTAGAAAATGGTTGGATGCCCACGGACCCCAGGGAAGCCATAGGTACTTGTGAAGGGCTCGGAGTTTCAGGGAATGAGTTTGATGGTGATTTCGAACCATGGCAGACTGGAGGCAGTGGAGCTGGAACAATTGCCGCAACTGCTACTGCTATGTTTCCGTGGCCTCCTGTCTCATTCCAAAGCCTTGATGCACCCGTGAAGGACTTGCCAACATATACACCGACAGGAACAATTATCACACTGCCCCCGCCGACCTTTACTCTCCCAGGTCAGGATCAAACACAACATGGTGGTAATGGATGGTATAACCCTCGAGACACAGCGTCCGCTCACATTACGGTGTCTGGGTGCTCATATCCTGACGGGTGGGACGCTGTTCATGCCACAGTCCCGCTTCCCTGTGGTGGTGATAGTATTCCAACACCCACACCTACACCGACAAATATTACCTAACTACAGAACCGCTATCATCACACTAACATATATCATTCCCATTACTATACAGATACAGTCTAACGATATCATAGATCAAGTGTTTTAGAATAGCGTGATGGATGTCAGATTGGTGATTAGATGCATCAGAGAGTTTTATGTTGAATTATAATATTCACTTCTTCGTTGCCCTTGTAGAGCATGGCTCAGATTTTGGGAGAGGCTGAAGCCACTGGTGCATGTAAACCACCTACACAAGCCTGCCGCAACCACAAAATCGGCTACGTTATGTCACGGTCACAGTACGGAACCGACAGATCAAAACACTGAGACAAACAAAGCCATACACCGCTCAGAGAGAAGTATGGAAAAAGTAGGAAATTCAGATATCTGCGCTTGTCTGACCAATCTCAGACCCGAGAGAACTGGGAGTTTTGATAAGTAAGTTAGGCCCTTTGAATATACTTTATTCTTATACGATGCGCACCCAAGACATTGAATCGTTACACGCCCAAGCAAGTTCCTGATTGGTTGGCGAGTAGTAACACTCATATCATGTATCACCTGTGCCCAGGATTGCTCGGCGTTGCATTCTCCATGAGATGAATGTATTTACTAACCCAATACGCCTGTACGAGACTCCCTGTCGTGGAGAAGAAATTCGTTCCCGGATGAGCTTCACCGATACTAGAAGCAGCCCTGGTATTCCAACCTACGCGGATTTATTAATAGCAGTCCAACGACAGTATAAGTGGTGCCTAGGCCCTACGCTTACCTTCATTTCATACGCATGTCAGCTTAGCAGTCTTGTGGTGTTTGTGGTGTGACCACTTATCTATCATTGATGTTTGCTAGTCCAATACGTTTCGCATACAGTGTGTTTCACAGTTAAACGTTCTACCAATTCCTCCCTCATTTACTGTTGAAGTTCCGTACGTGTCTCGCTGCAGTCTAACAGCCATTTCTCTACCACAGGATAAGAGGCACCTTACCTCCTATTGCCATAGCTGCATCACCCACTCATTCAATAATTCATATCCGGAGCCGGCTAGGGCATCTCCTTCAGGCTCCGAGACCACATATACTCCCAGCTCACTTTATTCATGTTCACCTAGAGATTCTTCCCTGCTTTTACGTGAAAAGCTCTCAGATGACGGATTTCACAAACCAGCCCACGATGCTACTCGCCACACCAAGAGAAGACAGGCGAGGCAGCTCTTCTGGATTGCTATCATGGTCGTTCTACTGATAGTCGTAATTGTCATGCCCGCTGTGTACCTTGCAGTCATCAAACCAAACGAGGATTCAGTTGACCCAGACCACCAAAAACAGTCAGAAAATAATGGATCGAACGAAACGGATGGGAATACGACCGGCGATGATGGCTCGATAGTTATCATGGAAGATGGCACCAGATTTGTGTATGAGAACAAGTTTGAAGGGTTTTGTGAGTTCATGCCAGTTCGGGGTCCATCCTATCACCTACGTCATTCCATCGCTGATGTGGTAGTTAGGGGTATCTGATCCCAAGAACCCGTTTAACAATAATGCGCAACCCAACTATTGGACACGTCCTATGAACCAGAGGTGGAACTGGGGAAAAGACCGGTCAATGGGTAGGTCATTTTACAATACGCACCTGTATTCCTCTCTGACCGTTGGTTAGTGTCAACATCGGAGGCCTTTTTGTTCTCGAACCTTTCATCATACCAGCATTTTACCAAAAATGCCCTGGCACTCTCGCTCAGTGTCGCCATGGCCGCAGATACCGCAAACGGTGGCCTCAATCAGTTGGAAGAACACTATAAATCATTTATCGTGGGAACATTCCTTCCTTCTTGCCTTTTCACACACTGACTCTGACCGATACAATAACCTTAGCCATACTGAGCAAGATATTGCTCAGATCGCCGGAGCGGGCCTCAACTGGATTTGTTTGCACATTCCATATTGGGCAATGAAACATGGCCCGGAGAGCCTTTCCTGGAGGGAACATGTTGGAAGTGAGATCTCCCTTCCCGCCTTGACAGAAGAAACGTTAAAATGTGATAGATATATCTTGCGTTTGCTCGGGTGGGCGAGGAAGTATGAACTCTGTGTCAAGCTAGATCTGCACACGATCCCTGGATCACAGAATGGTCAGCCCATTTTAGTGCACCTTTCGATATCTCAAACACTATGAACAGGTTACAATCACTCCGGCAAAGGAGGACAGGTCAGCTTTCTTCACGGAGTGATGGGTTTAGCAAATGCCCAACGAACACTTGATTATATCCAGATTACAGAATTCATTTCACAAGCAGAGTATCAGCAGTTCATACCTGTGTTTGGCGTGGTCAATGAACCCTTTCTGAAGGTGATTGGCAGATCCCAACTGTCTAGTTTGTATGTCCTAGGTTTGTGGCCAGTGATTTCTTTCTCAATGATTAACTTCTGTGTTTCAGTTACCTTGAGGTACATGATATTATGCGGAATATCACTGGATACGGAGAGGGTAATAATCCATTCATTTCTATTCACGATGGCTTCGAAGGAACGACAACATGGACAGATTTCCTGCCTGGTTCAGACCGCATTTCCTCTGGACGTGGAAGGTATGCTCGTTCGGTTCATACTGTATTGCAGAGCCTTACTTTTTGATCAGATTGGAAACTCAACTTCCAATCGTGTGCGAGCCACCCTGTTGTCCCATAAATTTGGTTTAAAAAATGGTTGGATACCCACGGATCCCAGGGAGGCCGTAGGCACTTGTAAAGCGTATGGTGTTTCAGGCCCTGATTTTGACGGTAATCTCAAACGTTGGCGGACTGGAGGCATTGGGGCTAGAACTATTGTACCGGCTGTTGCTGAGATGTTCCCGTGGCCTCCTGTCTCATTCGAAAGTTTAGATGCTCCTGTAAGAGACTTGCCAACATATACACCGACAGGACCTATCGCCACTCTCCCTCCACCAACTTTTACTCTCCCTGGCCAGGATCAATCACAATATGGCGGCAATGGATGATACAACCCTCGAGACACAGCGCCTGTTCATGCAATGGTGTCTTGATGCTCGTATCCTGACGGATGGAACGCTATCAATGCCACAGTCTCGCCTCCCTGTGGCGATGGTGTAACGAGAACAATTCCAACGGGTACGACTGCACCCACACCTACACCCACAAATACTACCTAACTACGGAACTAGTATACCATTACTAACCTATGTCGTGAATAACAAAAGCCAATGCATATAATAGATTAAGTGTGGTGTAGTGGCAAATAGCTTCGATCCTAGATTGATGAATGCCAGATTGATGATCCCACGGTCACGACGAGCCTGATTGGGTTGACCAGTAAGTCAAACTCGAACTTTTGTTGGGGCAATGCGCAAGAATGCATCATTTATTGAATTAGATCTGTGTATTCCATCTCTATCTCTTCTCTGTTATTGATGCTGATACTCATGAGGATGGGGTTATTACATTCGACGTGAGTGTATCTCAAAATCAAGTCGCATGTTCAATGTGCAGAAACCCGCTCCGAACAAGACACCACGTCACTGCAGCATTGCATGAAACATTCCAAGGCAATGCGCGTCGATTTTTTAAAGTTATCAGGCATGTTCTACGTCAATTCTGTCCACCTTACAATTTTGGGATTCCTTGTACTTTCGGTGTTGAGGATTAACGGGGCTAAAAAAAAAGCCTGGGAAAATAACACCACAATACATTCAAAGGTGTGGTGTCCTTATTGTCATCAATTCGAAGCATTGTGCCGAATGGGGCCCGTGCATAGACAAGCACACACTATGTCAGCAACTTCATGGTCTTGGCCAGGAGAGTTGGGGGGCTGTGGGTTCAAATGAATCACGTCATGAACCATGAAGTATGGCCGTTTGAGTATCCCAATTGTTATTTGGTTTTTATGGGGTGGTCGTAACTGATTGTTCACGATAGGCTACATATCCACCATGAACGAACTCATAAGTCATACTAGGCCTAGCGTTTGCCCTAAATTGGATCCGAGGGTTTATTTATTTTGGTTAGTAGTGTGTACGCAGGCCATTACCCCATATATCCAACAGGCAAGATTCCAACACCGGGTCTCATGTGGCTGTACCTGGAACCAAATTGGGACAAGTGGCGAGTGGCTAATCCAGGTTCATGTCAGTGGGATCTCAGGGCCTGCTTGAAAAGAGTCAGGGAGGAACCAAAGAGATTTGCTCAGCAAGAGGCAAACGCCGCAGTATGTCGTTTTCTTCACTTGAACACGCTCTCCCCACTTGCACCGTCTTTTATACTATCGCACACAAGTGACGAGCGCTCGAGAGGAAATATCCGTTTACTGTCAACTACAGGTTTGGTCCAACAAGGGAAGGGAAGCCTAGAATCCGACATAGGCGATATTTACTGTGGCAAGGCTTGTGATGATGAGTGCTTCTTCTACTTCGAGATTAAGCCGAAGACGCCAATTTGCCGGGCTGCCTTGTTCTAGATTCGTATGAATCGTCTAAATCTGTTGACAGATATGTACTGATTTGGTTTAGTGCAATGGATGACGGAACCTTCCTGTCCACCTCGTTGGGCTCCCGCCATAATTTCCATAGTATTCAATATTTTCCACCCCTCTTTAGGCGTCACAATGACGATTGGATCAACGGAACTCGCATACGGCCGTCTCAGCCTTCAGGTTCTTTTTGATAAGTTATAAATGCTCCAGACACATGAAGTAACTCGAAGTCTCAAACCCAGGTCGCTACACCCATTACTGCCTTGTTCGTCACTGCATATGCATCCGACATATACAAGTCAAAGCACAAATGTATCACCCTCAACGTCACAATTACGGGAAGGCAATGAGCATATGTCTCTTGCCGACGTGTTAGAACGTCCTTCACTGCGCACAGACAAAGCGCGTGATGTCTTTCATACGATCCTCGGCGGTCGTAAGTGCTGGAAGGCACAGAAAAGTGGAGAGATAGTCTGGCCCCCTGAGCTCGAAGCAGCTCTGCTTGAAGGTTGCTCTACTGCCTTCCCGTCCTTCTTCGACCCTTTAACTCGCTTGCAGGTCTGGAACACTACATCCCGAAAGATTCTCGAGAAACCAGGCTGCTCGGTCGGTTTCCTCTACGCAATCAATTTATCTCCCAATATATTCTGGAGAGAACAGGCAAGAAACGGACAGCGAAGCAGGTTGGCAGCCGGCTTCAGCAGTTGAGGGACACATGCGGGAACAAACGTCGTAAGGACTTTCTGTTGAATTGGTCATCGGCGATTGGCCTGATCTCCTGCAGTTCTCTCACTCCTCTCACCTTACCCTCGCCCGACGAGACATACCAGCATGCCGCCGTCTCCGATATCGAGCTGGTATCCTATGCCACCCAGAATATCGGATGAAAATGGGGAGGCTTCTTCATCTGCTTTGCCCATCACCCAGAACGATACAAACCTCTCAGAGACGGACAGTTTGGTTGAGGATGACAGGAGCAAGAGCCCTGGCTCAGTCCATTGCATATACATTGACATCCTTCCAAACCATCAACCCACTTCCTCGCATAGTCTAGCTGATGCGTTGGGCTGTGAGGATCCGACAGATCCAGTCCCATACCTGTCCACCCAAGTCAATCAAATTCAGATCTCCCAGCAACCCCGTCACCTCCGGTCAATTGATCCCACTTTGACGTTTTTATCCCCAAACGCGATTTCGGCGCGCTCCGTCTTTACAATATACACGAAAGGCAAGGTGTTTGCCACGGAAGTGACCACGTTAACAACTGCTGGTCCCAAGCCTTCTGCCGATTGCTCCAACGACGGCCTGCTTTACCGTACTTCGTTAGTACCTCGTTACTGGGAAACAATTTCTAATAGTGCAGGTGGGCGCCGTCTACGTAACTGTTTGTTTAACTTTTCTCATCACTGATTGTCATCAGATCCAACAATGTATCTTATTGAACAAAAAGTCTACCAAGACACGCCGGCGATGGCAGCCTCCTTGTTGTTCTCCGCAATCTACAAATTCAGATTTTCCCCAACGCCTCAGACAACATCAATGACTTCGCATCAACAACAACCGCCTCAGGCGACTTCTCAACATTCTCTCCCATATATTTCCACGGAACAAAAACCTTTTGTTTCATACCCGCTCATCGACGGCCCGCTTGACTATTCGACATTCCAAGCCACTGGTTTTGAGAATATCGATACCTTCATGAAATGTAGCAAAGCTGATTTTCTCACTGAATTGGAGCCTATGGAAACTCGATCCGAATCTAATTGGAGCACCTGCTCATCAGGTTCGCTGTCAGATCGCTCGGTGTCTTCCATCTCCATCTTCTCGTCTTCGGACGCGTCCATCGCTTCGTCCTACATCTCCATGGCCGCATCGCCCAGCGTGTCTGTCACCTCCTCACCTTACTTGTACGCCTCTGCTGGCATCTCATCCCCGGCGACTAGCACGTACTCTAGCCTCAGTGCTCATTATGCTTCGAGCTACCAGGGAAGTCTGCCTGGATCGCCCACTAGCCCCGCCTGTTTCTCCTCAGACTATTTGGACTATGTAAGCATATCTTCTCCCCCATAAAAAAAACACCTCTTTTTCGGATGCCGTTGAATCAAACCCACCCTGACATATTTGACCCCTCACAGACCCTGTAATATCATACATTCAAAACTGCTGCATAATGCCGCTTCAATGTATCAAATCCGAAACTCAAGCACCAGATTTTCGTTCTCGCCTATTTTTCCCCCCTCCTTTTCGTTTTCCTTCAGCCCTCCTCCCTCCATTTGCCATCAACGTCCCATTTGAGGACATTTCATCAATCAGTGGGCGGTGGGTTCAACGTTTTGGCATATAACTATTAGCTGTGAGTTGGTCGCTTCCATTCTGATGCGTTTTCTTTTTTTTTAACGTGCATCTTGATACATAGACACTATTTATGTTTCCGCATTTGCCTCATTCTCTCTGCCGTGACCATGTTGTGTTCGTGAACTGAGCCAGATACCCTTTTTTTTAATGCTTCCAAGCAGCCTGTCCCATAGGACTTCAGTTTGTGGATTGCCAGCATAGCACCACCCGGTTTATTTATTGATTTCATGCCTGTAATACCACTTTCGAGTACCATACACCTTTTGTACTGCATCAAATATTGTAACTGCCCCCGGAGATAGGAATGTACCAAAATATATATATATATACAAAATTTGTACTCATCGGTGTCCCTGAGAACAGGCCACAAACAACATAGAGATTAGGTTCCGTTTTTGGCTAGATTTAATGTGCGATCTGAAAAGTTGCAGCGCTTAAGGGCGCTTGTGATAATAGAGATGATTTCACACATTCATGCCCGTTTCACATCACAACAGCCTCTTGGTTCATGGCATGACTTTCGACACTTGCTACACTTTGCCCCGAATGCCGCCCATATGATCGAAGTTGAAATCACAAAAAATTCTCGTACTATGAACAACCATGTTGCCATAACCCAAAACTGTATGCTCAAAGAAGCTGATGTACCTAAAAACAGAAGACAAAAGAGAAACAAGGCTGACTACGTAATCAAGCAATAGTAAAGTTGGACGTCACCCCAGAGAATGAGGAGATGGACCCAATGAGGGGCTTCGAGTCACCAAAGTAGCTTATGCGATATGTACCGGCTGCAACAAGGAGTAAGGAGAGTAAAATTTTCAGGATAAGGAAGGGATTTACCCGGCATCCCGCTTTCAATAGTCCTGAGGAAATGTCAGCCAGATGGAGCAAGAAGACATGGAAATCCTCTCACCATGTAATATCCACAGTGCTGGTACCCAAGACCTGAAGGGAGCCAATTACAAAAACTGCCATAAGTGATCCTACAAAACGTACAGTGCTTGTTCTTGTCCACCGTAAGATAGTAGAAGGATGGGAGTCGGACCGTACGGACTTCCACTGTCCACTGACAAGTTGGTCAACGCTGAGGAAAGTACTTCCCAGCCGAAGATTATTCTATCGCAAATTCAAGATACTTCTTCACTTGGTGGATCGTGACAGCGCTTACCCTAGGATTCGCTCCAACAAATTGTGCTGCAACTGTATCGCCAGCATGATACGGTGTTGTGTTCACATTCTTGAGAACCTGTCCAAAGTGCTGGCCAAGTGGGGGAGCATCGAACACTACTCCAGTCTAAAAAATAAACGACAATTCCTTACGGGACCATGTTAATGACTTACCTGGAGTGAAATGGCCTTTGATGTTTGCTCGGGTGGGGGTGGGTCAGATGCTGCTGTACCAGTTGGTTTGTCTGATAAGAAAGGAATTAGACTGGAATATTTGTCGATGTAGGCTTCGAGCGTGACTGTGGTAATTTCATTATGAAGAAATCACGTAATGTTTAAGACAATGCTCACAAGGCCCGAATATTGTCGAAGCGCCCTCGTAACGTTGTACAGCGTATTCCTCCCTCGTGGTGACATAGTGCGCATAAGTATTGGCCGGACCCGCAATCACAACATAAGCGTCAGAGCCCAGGACTCCGGATGATATCAATCTAGCGCGTAAAGCCTCTCTAACGTGATGTTCAATAACTGAATGCAAACTAAGAAATAAAGTGAACCTCATTCTTCGACCGGCCATAGTCGTCAACTCTCCTACCACAAGGTTAGGTCAAAAGCATTAACACAAGAATAACACAAACCAGGCATGATGAGCATAACTAATAATATCATTTCAATTTGTCTATTCATGGAAACAAATAATTGATGACACACCAAAGTTCCCAACACGCAGCATTTGGATATCAACTGTACTAGGCGACCATTCATACGGTGTATGTGCAAAGCCCTAATATAGAATGTCAGGATATTTTCGTCCAGGGATCTTATGCAACATGCCGAATTCAGAAGAATAGGTTTCGGGAATTGGCAGTTGATCTGTTCTTGAGAAGGCAAGGGGGTTACGGCGCCTGTAAGCCAAAGTTTTAAGAAGCCAAGATGGATTGACACTGGAATTATATTACCTTTGACAAGCTCCCAAAATGGATTTCTAAAGCGTAAAAAATGAGCATAAGGTTGAGATGACTTATGAGCTACTCACTGTGGCATGGAAGAATTATCGCCTTGGATAAAGTCAAATGCTCCTGGGCCATCTCTGCATGTCGTCAGTGTATAGCTGCGATGGAAACGCTTCAACATACGTAGTTCCACCAGCAAAAGAGAATCCTGTTGCGCCAAGGTCAACAAGAGGAAGAATATACCCCACGTATACTGACCCAATGCAGCTGGGCATGTACCAACCGTAGTGCCATTTTGAAGCGCAAACTTGTGAGTTGACCTTGCATCGGAAAGGTTACCAAAATCATTTAGCACAACGGCGACAACATACATGTTAAGGTATATGTGAACGCTTCGTACTGATCCATTTACGGATGATAGTCCTCCATTCATGATCGATCTAGCTCCTTCGAACTGTGCTTGACCAATAAGTCGATTGGACTCGAAGTCTGAGATACGGAAACCAGGACCACTTGGTTACCGTCAACCCTTCTGGCTATTACATATTATATACTTGAATAATGGGCGCACCGTCCATGACAATCTTCGGTCGCTCCACCACAAGTTGAATGTTCGTCTTCGCAAGGCTGTCCGTCAAAATCTTTTCCGGGACTTTCACAGAAGGCGCCAAGACTGGATCACGTTGAGTGTAGGTTAAAGTGCATCAGGGTCATGGACATTACTGACGTGTTTGGACTAGTGTCACCCACATTAGCTAGAAATTAGTTGTTGGATCAACCGGACCGACGCAAAACCACATGTATGGACCCACATTGCGTAAAACCTGCCACAAAAGTGTTTTTTCCTGGCATGGAGGATGGTTCCATGAAAGCTATTTAAGGCAATAAACTTATGGCACCCATAAAACAGATCTGATCTTACATTCATACAGATATGCAGCCATCCCTTTGTTATCTGAGCTTACAAGAGTGTTGTTCTGGATAATGATTCTTTTCAGTAATAAAAACCTGATAACTGACGTGTTAAGTAACCTACATTGTACAAACTTGTTCCATGAACTGCAAAGAAACTCAGGAAACCCCGTGCATTACCATTTAAATCATCGAATCGAAGGAGAGTCATATCTTTATCTTGGTCAAATTGATATCGTGCTCTCTCCTGAGCGGGATTAGCGAGGTAGGCAGTAGGTGATCTGTTAATGTTTGCCCCGAGAATTGTCGTATTTCCTACACTGAGCTTCCCAGGGGCAAGATTAGCATGTGCCTTTTGCACTGCTTGAACCGTTCCTGCTATAATAGCATCTGCTGTCTGTTTGACAAATCCAAGCGAAGTGATTTGAGGAAGTAAATTCTCTAAATATCCGCCAACACCAGAATGTTGATGGGTCCCAACAAAGGCAATGTTCTCGTTGGTGTAGATTCCCGGAAATTGAGAGGTTAACTCTGAAACGATTGATCTCCTGACACCCGTATCCCCCATAGCAATATCTAGTGCAGGTTCACTCCGAGGCCAATAGAAAAAAATCAATCATTGCGCACCAGCATTAATAAAAACTATTCTGTTGGAGGAATTAGAAGCCTCCGCTACGATGAAAGCTCGACTAAATTGACGCATATGCAGTCCAGTATCGACTTGAGAGAGCGAAGCGTAGCCCTAGACATGACATTATACCAGCATATAAGCGCGTTTATTGAACGCAAAAACATACCATCATATTAGTCTCGACAATCGGGCTTTAAGATTAACATGAGGATAAGATATTTCATGGACTAGTTATGACCATTACCCGGTAACGTCACCAATGCCTGGGTGGGTATCAGAACACAATTCTCAAGTAACGATTTGTTAAAATGCTTACCTAAGCCCAAAAGGTATTGTGCAGCTACCAGCTGTATTCCATTCCCCACCACCTGAGGAGCTACAGAGCCAGACGTCAATAACGCGCATATATACCAGAAGACACCGGTCATTGCGTGATAGAATGAACGAAGAACGTCCACGAAATCGAACGGAAGGGGGTTATAGTCGAGTAGGAGTGGCATCGTGGGTGACTATCCCGGCGCTCTTATAGCACTCTGAAGAGAGAATCGTGAATGGTCGAGTATGGGAAACGAGTCGTCGGGAATATCGCACTCCACATGCAACAGTCACAAGGACGGGTCAAGTGGCCTGGGAAGACAGACTCTGATTAGCGGTTCTGGTTGTCACTGATGCAAGTGGTGGTCGAAGCGACTATCACAGGCGTACTGGCAATGTGAAAAAGAACAGAAGGACAAGGGCAACTCGGCATTCTATCGCATGCTCATAACTGTGCAACTCCGCTCCTCCAGCCAAAGGCGTTTAGTTGAATCAAGGAGCAAATACACCCACACAAACACAAACCAGAGACAAAACGTGATGCGTGTGATGTAATCGTAGCAAACCATAATACAACCATAATACAAGAGGAAGCAAATCAAATAACAAATCAAATACACTTTCAACCCGCCCGACCCAATGACAGTAACTCGCTCGAAGCCGTAGTCAGTCGCTCCAGTTTCATCCTCAGTTCTGCACGCTTATGAGCGACGGTAGGATTCTCTTTCGCCAGCTCTTTCAAGTTGCAGGTAGCCATCCCGTTTGGTCCATATATACCAATACCAGCAGTCAGAACCTGGAGTAAGCCCTTGTCTACTCCCCTAATTAACTCAACATTAACCGCATTGGGAACATTGTCTACAAATCGTTTATATGCGACTGCCAGTGCGGTTATAATTTACGCTTCTAACATTTGAAAACCCCTTACCTTGTGTATATGCTCGTACATCTGCCATGATTCTCAATGCCGACTCTAAAGGATCTGACGGGAGGACGTTTGGTATATCTTCCGGCTTTATACCCGTGATACTAAGTTCGCTTAACCCTTGAAAGACCTTTTGTAAACCGAATGGAGCACCCTTGTATGAGACCCCTGCTTGGTACTTCGAAATTGCATCCATCAGGTCGGTGTGATACTTTTTGGCTCTTTCACCCCTGTAATGAGCCAAAAACTTGTCGCTGTAGCTGGCGAGATGATACGTATTCAATGTGGATGGATCCAGCTCCGTTCTGATCAACCACCGTAAGTGATCCTCTGCATTGTCTGAGCATTTTTGAAGATGGTCTTGAAGCAACATGCTAGGAAACTGTCACTTAGAACTCCAAAGGTTCCAAATGCTTGACATACTGAACTCGTTGCTCGAGACTACCTTGTCCAAATGAAGAGAAATGTAATTGAATCAATCTTCTGATGCGACCGGCGAGTACGATATGGACTTCTCGACAAAATTCTAGTGCTGGTCCTTCCCAATGTCCTGTCGTTGCTTTGATGTATTCTAGTAGGACACTAAATGGAGAGTATCCTGGAAGTTCACGCGTCCGCGCTCTGATTTGAGCGTAAACCACAGACTAAGTGAATACGTGTTTGTGCTTGATGAACTTGTGAACACTCACTCCTGTATTTTCTGCATCACTTCATCGATGTAATATGTAAATCTAGCTCGATCGTCTGATTCTTCATTGGCTTCCTCCGTCTCCAGAAAGCTAGGCCTTCTGATCTCTTCCTCAGAACTTCTACTGAAAGGGCTAAAGCGCGGAATGGTCCCTTGAATTGCTTTCCGGAAATCATCTTGTAATGGTCTAATTGACTGGTGCAGGCCATCCGGTTCTGGAACACCATCAGAATGTCTCGAGACATCAATACAAAATTTATAAAATAAGTCCATTATCTCGCTGAACGGCTCCTTCGATGGCTCCTTCGGTAACTCTCTCAGATTCTTTTCCGTCTTTGTGACCGCTTCCCTAAGCTCGCGCTGTATTTCAGGCAGCCTAAGCAATTTCAGCTACTGCGCCAGTGCTGGAGGTTATTGTTACTCGCCTCTTCAAAACAAGGTCAGACAACACAGTACTTAAACGCTCGACAAGATTTCTTGTCCGGAGGAACTGTTGATATATCCCTTCAAGCTCTGACCAGGGAGTCGTCGACAAGAAAAAGTTATCTTCATTTTTTCGTGCGTCCTGCCAGGTGAGCCCGGCCTTCAACTCAGTAGAACTAGGCTGCTTGACACAAAACCAGTTATTCTCGAGTAACTCTTTCTCGTGCTTGATGAAAGCAATCCAGTTTCCTTCTTCCCCACTCTGGATACGATCTGGTTTCGTCAAGACACCTTTGATATATTGTAGATGAGACCATGAACTTCAGAAGTTTTAACAAATATAACCTATCGTTCGCTTTCCTTCTGGATCAAATTGTTTAGTGAGGCGGTGGGCACCTTGGTTTTCAAAATCGGCTACGAGAGGTTCTCAAGAAATTCATGATTGATAATGAAGACGAACTTACTCTCACATGCAACCGTCAAGAGAATGATACACGACGGCTTCTTGATATAAGACTGAATGAGGTTCTCCACAAGCTGAATATCACCAGTGTTTCCTCCAGTTCGGACACTAGCGATAATACCTTAAGTGTGTTTACACTAGTCATTATTCAGATCCACAACGGATCATAACACGGACCAGGGAGATCGCAAAATGATAGGTCTGCGACATCTGCGCCACTAATTTGAAGGCACACGCAGTTACTGGAAAAACTAAGTTGAGACTCTTTGATGTCTTCATCATCGCAGTCAAGAAACTGTTTGGCCGGCAAACTAGGGTTGAGGATAGCACGTTGTGCACGCCTGATTTGTTCTTCTACTTCCGATTTCCTCATAATGACCGGTCCGAATATCTCATTCCGTGCTTGTCCTAAAGGTTGCCCATTGGGATCTGTGGTGAAACGAAGAGAAACGGTGCATTGCCATGGGCTTTTGGATTGAGATAGTCGACACTCCGTCGGACATCTAGATAGGAACGATGACAATGAGACTGGGAGCCCACCTGCGAGATTGGGATTCACCGAGTACAGGTACCAGCTGCCCGTGGTAGAGTTATCCCAGAAATTGACTCAATCAGCGACGACTTTCCGGCGCTCTGCTGTCCAACGACGGCAATCTGGGGGAGGTCAATATCGACCTGGACTCTAATTGGGAGAGCAAGTCAGCATACAATATCACGAAATATACAGGATTGATCTCCTAAGAAACAGTAGAAGGAATCGTAGTGAGAACGAACCCAGTATTGTGAAGCTTGTTCACTAAATCCAGAGTGTTTCGCCGGATAGAGTCGAGTTTTGGGTTTGCGAGCCCTACACCAGCATCAGAGCTGTTAATAGACTCGTTTGTTTCTGTCGTCTCAAATTCGCTCATGTTGCTAGCAGGCGAAAAGTCGGATGTACTGAAAACCATGTTGCGAGACTGCAGATTTTGAACTTTTAAAAGAGACGGAATATAGACACACGAATTCGCAAGGGAGACGCAGCGAGAGAAAAAGGAACTCGTGTGTGGATACACAGTGCCCTGAGAGGACCATGTCGAGAGACTGCAGGTTATATATTTGACATTGGAGTAATCAGTTGGAAACGGTGAGACACACCCTGTTTCGTAGTGAAAACTTTAAACTTTAAACTTTAGATAAGACTGACTACGCTATACAGCTTAGGTAATCAAGGATAATCAAAGATAATCAAAGACGACCTTGCCAGCCTGAGTAACTAGTAAGGAAGGAAAAAAATAAAACAAAAGAATTTTTTTTTTTTTTGTTATGAAGAAAAGGCTAAATAGGAGAGATGTTGTGGTAAGAAAAGTGACAAGGGTTTGAAATCATGTGTCTTTTTAGGGTTTCAGTGTTGGAGGTGTTCTCCCCAAATTCTACCAGCTAGTAGAATTGAGTGGAAGTGACAAAGTTTTTGGAAGTGTTGAGAAGCGACTGGCTCCCAAAGGGAGTTGCCCAGTCCGGAACGCCTGCGCAAAGCGCTAGGCTAATCCCTAGGGGAAGCAGTAGCTAAGGGAGTACTTACTTGTTAGTAAGTTGCTTATTGCTACAGCTAGAAGCTCTGTAAGAACTTGTATTTCCAGGACGCTAAACGGTCCTCTTTTATACTGTACAGAAGTATGCGCACGGACCAATATTCTACACGTGTTGTTACCTGAGGTAACTGCGCATGATGTCATTATAACCTGGGGTAGCTGCGCATGACGCTATTGTGATATTCATAGAATATCCGCAGTCTATCTCCAGGGAGTCCATGGCTGGACTCCTGACACGTGGCAACACGTGGCTAGCTATAATTGGATGTGACTATTAATAACTATCTACGGTCCGATACTTTAGCGCCTTAAGGGCGGCTATTCTAACAGGAAGTTGGATACAACTTTGTGGTGGGGAGAAAGTGACAAGTTTCTGTTGAAATTATATGCTCACAAATAATTGAAGACATCTGTCAACAAAGCAGATATTGAATCATTGATTAGATAGCGAAAATGATGATGCTCTTGTTCTGTCATAAGCAGAATTGAGTCATCATTACTCATCATTGATATGACATGAGATCGCTGACACAAGTAGAGAATGGAACTGTTGATTAAGCTATTCCTTCTCGCACTTGACATGACATGGGAATGGGATTGATAATCCACTGACTCAGCACATAACCATGTCTGACATTTTGTGTATTTTTCTTCTATTAATATACTGGTCTGAAATGTATAAAAGCCCTGTATTCTGTAGCTAGAAAAATAATGAACTTCGTTCTCTCAATTGTCAAGCCTCTGCCTCCTCTTGAAATCGTCGCTACACGCTACTCTCTCTACTGACTACACCACTCTAGAATGTAAGTGAAAGTCTTACTTAACTAGCTGCTGCATGTTGCTGTTGTCGTCCTCTTGACAGGTTATGGGCCCTGAGCCACTCTAGCTGGTCACCACTGTGGGTAGTCAATGCTGTCTGCTAGGTAATATGCTGGTATTAGAGTAGCTGGGTCATGTAGCCATGTACTATCGTTTGCTTGTCATTCATGCTGATGCATATGGGTCTTGGGGGCTTCTTTATTCACAGACATAGCCCTGGCACCCAGGGGATAAGGGCTTTCCCAACTGCACATACCTGCCTGCATTAGGGATAACAGTGCTCAGTGCAAGTTCAGGGGACTGCTTTGACAAGCATGAAAATAAAGTCAGAATGATACCACTCAAAGGGTCTGGGGTTACAGGTTATACCCATTACTAAAAAACCAAAGTGCATCCAGTCCTATGAAGACATTGGACTGTGGTTTAGACGTGTCCACCAAGAAATGTCTAGTTACTGTCGGGTGTACTGAGCCCACTTGTAATGGACATCTATCTCAGTGCTCAGGCAGTAAGCTGAAGACCAAGTATAGGACTCTCGATGTGAGCGGCAATGGTGAGATAACCACCGCTTAGATAAGATGTAGATATGCCTGATCACTAGGTAGAGCAGTGCTCTAGGTAGATCCTCAGACAATGAGAACGAGATGAGAGTAGAGGAATACTTGTATTGAAAGCCTAGGGAATCCTAGGCGAGTGTTATACTTTTACCTTTTCTCTTTTTCTTTTTCATTTCATTTCTTTTTCTTTTTCTTTTTCTTCTCATTTTCATCATAGACGCTCACATAGACGCATGCTTGTATTAGTGCTCGTCTAGGCGCACATCTATCTCTATCTTATCTTATCAACCTCGGTCATCTCAGACAAGCTCTGAGGAACCTTGGTTCAATTCTCCCCTTTGCCACTTACTTTACCTTTATTCTTTTAAGTCATTGTTTGTCATAGTTGTTTCTTTAGCTCTTAGTTAGTTTCTCTCACTGAGTAACTACCAGAGTTCAATACATCTCTCTTCTTCATCGTTCTTGTTCTTCTCTTCTTGTCGTCAACTATTGGAGTGACACCTGGGATTTGACGGATCGTGGTTTCTGGTGGTTTAGTGAGCTTCTAACATAAACTAAGAGCTAGCTTAACTCACCCGTCATGGACGTCTCTTCGAGACCCATTAAACCTCTCACTTCCAAAAGCACACTTGCGCTTCCCTCTACACTTCTCATCTGTAGTTCCAGAGGGTTGTCAGAACCTCACTAGAATAGCCTTAACCGCGATCCAACAACTACTCAGGCATCACTCCAGAAGCGTTGAAGAGGAAGAAGAAAAGTGGATTGAGTACTCAGACGCTATGCTAGGGATAGACGATCTAAGAGCTAAAGAACAAACAAACTACAATAGCGGTTGAAATACAAGAAAAGAATAAAAGATTGGCCTTGGGTCGAATCGAACCATGGACCAATGGAAAATGATGAAAGGGAGGCGCGCGCTTGAACGAGCGTCAAAAGAGACGCGCGCTTAAACGGGCGCTTAGGGTGGGGATTGGGGAATAAAGAAAAGAAAAGAAAAGAAAGAGAAAAGAAATAAGAAATGGATTCGTAACATCACCCCCCCTTTAAGGATTGTGCCCACACAATCTATAAAGAGTTGGCGTGTTGTCTCGCACCTTTCCACACCTTCCAATTTCGCTCTAATTTTTCCAAATACTCTCTCTCAAATTTTCCATCCTCCCATCCAAACAATTGCCGAGGAGCCCGAGTTTCCGTCGCGTTTTCATAGCGCTTAAAATCTAGGTCTATGAGCGCTATTCGTCTAGGCGCCACTGGGCGTTTGTCATGAAACGCCTTGACCTTGTCTTGGGCGTTTGTCATATTGGTGGCGGGTTCCCAGGTGCTTTCTTCGACCGGATATCCTTTCCATTTAACGAGGTATTCCAGTCGTCCTCCACGTCTCACTCTACTGTCCAATACTTCTTCGACTTCATATTCCTCCTGATCTCCTACTATTTCTGGGGGCAGGCGTCCGTGAGTTGTTTGTCCAGATGTTGTCGGTTTGGTGTAGGGTTTTAATTTCGATTCGTTAAAGACATCATGTATTTTCCAGTCAGATGGGATCTCTAACTGGTAAGCGGAGTTGCCGATTTTCTTTTTGACTATAAACGGTCCGTAATATTTGTTATCCAATTTCTTGGATGGCCGTTTTGTCTTGATGTCCGTTGAATCCAATAAAACCTTAGACCCGATTGCATACTCGATCGCAGCTTTAGTGTGTTTATCATAAGACTCCTTCATTCTTTGATTAGATTTGAGGAGTGCTGCTTTCGCTTTCGAGATTGCCTCTTTTGTCTGATCTAAGAAATCCTGAACCGACTGATTCCTAGAGTTACTCGTTGGCTCCATTCCAGTGAAGGGGTTTCGACCATTGTTTAGCATAAACGGTGAGTGTCCAGTCGCACTGTGAACCCTATTATTGTGACAAAACTGGGCGATGGGTAGCCAATCTGCCCAGTTGTCTTGTTGGCTGTTCACATAAATGCGTAAATATTCAATAAGCTCCTGATTCACTCGTTCCGTTTGGCCATCTGTCTGGGGATGAAAAGCCGTCGAATAATTTCCGGAGATCCCTAGGCATCTGTATAATTCCCTCATGAAGTTCGACACAAATTGGGCGCCACGATCGCTTATCACTTTCTTGGGAAGACCATGTTCCTTGAATATGTTGTCTCTGAATAATCTGGCAGTCCCCAAGGCGGTGATGGTTGAGTTTGTAGGTATATAATATACCTTCTTTGTTAAGCGATCTACGACAACCATTACCATGTCGTACCCTTTAGACTCCGGAAGAGGCCCTATAAAGTCAACGCTAATAGTATGCCACGGTTCAGGAGGGATTTCGTTGGGATGTAAGGGTGCTGCTTTGCGTTGTCTGTTCGGTTTATTCATCGCACAGCCTTCGCATCCTTTTATAAATTTTTCTACATCCATTTTCATGTTAGGCCACCAGTAATTTCTGGTGATTAGCTCAACGGTCTTCACAACTCCGGGGTGACCGTTAGCAGCCCAACTATGACAAATCGTGATGATGAAATCCCTTGTTTCCTGATCCACCGGTACATACATACGGCCTTGCCAATAGACCCAGCGATCTTGGACCTTAAAATTAGGATCTCCCTTCTTGATACCTTCGTGGACTTGCTTATCCCAGTATCTCTTGCCGAGTTTTGCGATCTTATTCTCGGCTTCGTCAAGTGCACGGTCGTCGTCATAGATTCTGATAAACAGGTGTTCTTTCAGGAGTATGGTGTTTTCGTTATCGTTTACTCCTTTATCGTGTCCTGCGCGTCTTGATAAGAGATCTGGTTTAGTATTAGCTTGTCCCGGTCTGTGTTTGATCAAGAAGTTGTAATCCTGTAGGTCCGTTATCCATCTAGCTTGGCGACGGTTTAGGTTTTGTGGTTTCCTGAAGTACGTTAAGTTCTGATGATCGGTCAGAACTTCAATGGGTTTTTCTGCTCCTTTGAGGTAATGAGACCATTCGTAAAAGCTTGCCATGATGGCAAGCATTTCCTTATCATAGATCTCGTAGTTACGTTCGGCCTCATTTAAGGAGCGAGACATGTACGCCACTGGCTTCCAGGTACCGTCTGCCTGCTGTTGGGATAAAATGGATCCTAGGGCAAAATCCGATGCGTCTGACTCGACTCTAAACTGTTCAGTGGTATTAGGGATAACCAGGATCGGTTGTGTTGTTACTCTCTGTTTTAAGCCGGTGAAGGCCTTTTCCTGGTCCGATTCCCATTTCCAGTCCACTTTTCCAGTTAAGATTGTAAGTGGTTTGGCTATCCGAGCGAATCCTTCAATAAATCTTCTGTAGAAGTTACAGAAGCCTAAGAATTGCTGGAGCTCCCTCTTACAAGTTGGTCTGGGCCATTCCGCAACCCCCTTGACCTTAACCGGGTCCATTCGAATTGAGTCTGCTGATATTATTAAGCCCAGGAATTCTATCTCAGTCTTTTCGAATTGACATTTTTCCGGTTTAAGAGATAGTTGATGTTCCTCGAGCTTGGCTAATACCTGCGTGACTCGTCGTTGGTGTTCTTCGAGCGTTTTTGTGAAGACAAGAATGTCATCCATATAAACGCTCA
This sequence comes from Amanita thiersii Skay4041, assembly GCA_002554575.1. Classification (NCBI taxonomy): domain Eukaryota; kingdom Fungi; phylum Basidiomycota; class Agaricomycetes; order Agaricales; family Amanitaceae; genus Amanita; species Amanita thiersii. Next base: position 11,777 of record KZ302003.1, on the reverse strand, counting down.
TCCATCCCTCGGCGATCTCATTCCGGAAGATGTCGTTCATCATTGTCTGGAAGGTCGCCGGGGAATTAGTGAGTCCAAAGAACATTACCAGTGGTTCGAATAGTCCTCGGTTTGTCCTAAAAGCCGCTTTCCACTCATCGCCGTCTTTGATCCTGATATTATTATACCCCCATCGAATATCCATTTTTGAAAAATATTTGGCGTTGGATAAACGATCGATTAGTTCGCTGATTAGGGGTAGAGGATATCGGTTTCTTATGGTCATTTCGTTCAGTTTCCGATAGTCCTGTACCGGTCTCAAAGAGCCGTCCTTTTTCTTCACAAAGAAGAAAGGGGACGCCATAGGCGATTTGCTAGGGCGAATCCGTCCCGAATCCAGGTTTTCCTTAAGGAATTCATCAAGTTGCCGCTGTTCGATATTATTTAGTGGATAGATTTTGCAATCTAGGCTCTTGGCGTCGGGGATTAATTCTATAGCGTGATCCCATGGACGTCGTGGTGGCAATTGATCGAAAGTTTCCTTCTCGAATACCTTTCGGTAGGGCTTACAGTAGGCGGGGATTTTAGCATTTAATTCCTTGGACGTTTTGGGAACATAGACTTGTTCTGCAAGTTGTCCTGCCTTAGACTGGTATGCCCGTAACCTGAATTCTTCGGACCCGATGTGAACGGCTAGAAGGCAGTCTCCTTCTTCTAGTTCGTCCCAATCCATTCTATCAATGGATTCTTCCTCTGGGGACCCTACATCCGATCCTTCCTTGCAAGAACCGGGGCATCGTGAAAATTCAATGGTTGATTCCTTCCAGTTGATTTTTGGGTTATGGTGTTGTAGCCAATCATGTCCCAAGAAGATGTCATTCTTGTTAATATTGGCAACACTAAAATCCATTAATTCGACATGGTCTCCAATCCTCATCCGTAGTTGTATTTTATGCGTCAGGGAACCAATATTATTTTTTGTTCCGTCCGCATTATAGACTGGGATTGGTTGAGGTAATGGAATGGTATTCAACCGGTGTCGTTCCACAAATGCCTGGTTTATGCATGACCCTGTACATCCGCTATCCAACAGTGCCCTGACTTCGAAGGTTTGAAAGGTGTCGGTAGTGGAGATGACTGCCTTAATATCCATTTGGTGTGTTCCGCTAGTGCGAACTACCGTTGGTTTATTTTTTAATTCGTATATGGATAGTAGTGCATCTCTTTCACTCATCAGATTTAACTGATCGATGAGTTCACCTGTAACCTCCAAAGTGCGCTTGTTATGAGCGTACTGTTGTAGGGTCCTTATCGCTTCCTTTCTTTCTTCGTTCCAAATACGCCTGGTTACCCAGGGACCGGTCCAGGTTCTTAATCCGTTTTTATTTACTCTTAGGGGTTCACTCCTGATATGATTCAAAAGATGCGTATTTTCTTGCAGTATGTAGTCAATACATACAGGTCCATTTACATACTTTGAACTAAAACTCAATGAATCGGAGTCATTCATTGAGTTAACGGAAAACCCTGGGTGCGGGGAGCTGTCTGCGCCCCCTGTGTCGCTGCCGGTTGTTGAGTTGGAACCTCCTCAATTCTCGCTATACCGCCTCCTGATTGGTCGCCGCCAGCCATCACCATCCTCCACAGCTCATCCCTTTCCTCATTGGTGCCGCCATTCCAGGCGCTTACCAATCTGGTCTGTGTCTGCCGGGGATTTGGGCATGTCCTAGCCATGTGGCCGGTTTGACCACAATTATAACACCTAATGGGACCACGACTCCGGTCAACTTGCATAGCGTTAGGGTCGCGCTGAGCAGTTTGAACCGGGGGTCGCCATTGTGTCTGCTGAGGTCGGTTAGCGGGTGGTTGCCAGTTTCGTGATGTCTGTTGGTTAAGACCCGATTGCTGATTATTTGCCCGATTTTGCCCTTGCTGTCCAGTTCGTTGCGTTGAACTGGACTGTCCACCGGTGCCGCTACCTCCACGCGCGGCGAAGACCTTCCTTTCAGCCACCGCCTGCCTCCACTGACGGTCTAATCTGATGACCAGCTCGTACCACTTTTCCAGCGAGGTGGGTAGTTCCGGTACTCCCATACATTTATCTAATAGGGGTGAGTTCAATGACCGTTTGAACTCGTGGATCCCTGCGATTTCTCCGTAGCCCGACCGCATATAACTTTGTTTGAATAGCTGAATATGTTCTTCAGCTGATTTCGATCCTTGTTTGATTGTCGTGATTTCTTGGATCGCCGTCGCTTGTTTATTTGGGTCTCCAAACGCCTTGTAGATGTCGGCGTATAATAGTTCGATAGGGTCGGGCTCAGTAGATTGTTCGTAGTGAGTTTGGAAATCCGGACCTGCCATGTATACCAGAAAGTGGTCTCTAAAGAGCTGGGCCATCCCAGTCTGCATAAAACCGAGTACCCAGGTAACTTTGATCCTCAAAGTGGGGAACTCCTGGGGTTTGGCCGACATGTAGAGTCTACAACTGTTGATAAACCCTTCGCATGTCGCCATTGAGCCATCGTAAATGGGTGGGGTTGCCATTTTCGGTCCTCGTGGTACTCCTCCCGTGTTGGCGGCCGGTTGTTGATTTTGGAGCTGGTGGATAACGACGTTTTGTTGCTGAATTGTATTCTGTAACGCCGCTACGCTATTCACTAGCTGTTGAATCTGGATCATGGCTTGATCCAGGGACCAGTCAGGCTCCTCGGAGCCACCGCCTGAGCCGCCGACCATCATTCGGAGGGGGAAGAATAGGATGCGGAAGAGATAGTAGAATGGCAACAATGTATACAGTAATGGATCCATTGTTGTGAGATGAGGGGAGGAAAATGGGTATGGAGGGTTTTAAAAGGGTGAATCGATGACTAGTAGAACCTCGAGGTGGGCGCACGACCCTAGTCTACCTCTTAGGTAAGTGATGGATGGATAAGGATAAGGGAATCCGGATTCGAAGGCGCGCAAGGCGACGAGCGAGCGAGTTTCTCTCGAAGAGGGTACCAACACGGGGGTACGCCTAGACACAGATCCAACGTGCTCCGTGAATTACTCTGTTCTATCTCCAACAGCAGTAATGGATGGCTCGAAGGGCACGTGGGGCACGAGGGGTCAAAGAGCCTGTGATTAGGCTACGCTCGATGGGGCCTGTGAGTAGGCTTATTGTTGGGTGGAGTGCTACGGTGTAGGACACTCTCCGGAACTACGTGTAAAGGTGTAATGGGGGAAGTGCAAGTGCGCTTTTGGAAGTGGTAAATTTTATGGGTCTCGGGGAGACGGTCGTGACGAGTGAGTGAGATAGCTCTTAGATTCTGTCAGAACCTCACTAGAATAGCCTTAACCGCGATCCAACAACTACTCAGGCGTCACTCCAGAAGCGTTGAAGAAGAGGAAAGAGAAATGGGATTGAGTACTCAGACGCTATGCTAGGGATAGACGATCTAAGAGCTAAAGAACAAACAAACTACAATAGCGGTTGAAATACAAGAAAAGAATAAAAGATTGGCCTTGGGTCGAATCGAACCATGGACCAATGGAAAATGATGAAAGGGAGGCGCGCGCTTGAACGAGCGTCAAAAGAGACGCGCGCTTAAACGGGCGCTTAGGGTGGGGATTGGGGAATAAAGAAAAGAAAAGAAAAGAAAGAGAAAAGAAATAAGAAATGGATTCGTAACAAGGGTGTCCTACAGCTGTAGCACCCCACTCTTCGAAGGCCTAATCACAGGCCCCATTGACCGTTACCTACTCACAGGTACTATGACCTTTTGTGTAGCCCAGTGCCCCATTGATCGTGTCCCGTAACAGCTAGTGGAGATAGACTAGTGTTACTCATGGAGTACTGGTGGATCTTGGTCTAGGCGTAGGCTTGTGTTCCTACCCTCAACGATTCAGCAACTGCTCATTCATTCACCCAGTGTGCCATTGATCGCGGAGGCCCCTTTCCTTATCACTCTCCATCTCTGTTACGCCCTCCAACCCTCAGCGCTCAAGGTTCAACCCCTAAGCACCCCTTTTACTATGCAGCCCCTATTTTCGATGCTTCAACGCTTTCTTATTTACCTTTGTTTATCCAAATGCGAATATTGGTTAACTTACTGACTTGGACAGTTGTTTCATCTACAGTCATACACTTTGACTACTACCTCGGGCTACTCTGGTCCCCAGGTGTCCTTATTCATCATCTTACCAATATTCTTATTCACATTACAACCAGAGATAGTTGTCAACTATCTCTTACTCATTTCACCCTACTATTTTAACTCTTCCTAGTTACCATTTCATGTATATAAACTGTAGCTACTTGCCTAGGATTCCCTAGGCTTTCAATACAAGTATCCCTTCTACTCTCACCTTCGCTCTCATTGTCTGAGGATCTACCTAGAGCATCGCTCTACCTAGTGACCAGACATATCTTTATCTTATCTAAGCAGTGGTCATCTCGCCATTGCCGCTCCCTTTGAGAGTCCTATACTTGGTCTTTGGCTTACTGCCTGAGCACTGAGGTAGACGTCCCTTACAATCTCCTTACCTAAGCTACACATCAGGGTTGTGCGCCTGTAGTGAGGTACTATTGATGACTCCTCCTATCATTCTACAATCTCTTATCAAACACCATCATGGATCCCCTTCTCTATACTCTCCTCCCTTTCTACTATCTCTTTCGCATTATTTTCTTCCCCTTACGGATGATGGTCGGCAGTGGTAGTGGAGGCACTGACGAACCGGACTGGTCCCTGGATCAAGCAATGATCCAGATTCAACAATTGGTCAACAGCATTGCAGCTCTGCAAAATACCATTCACCAACAGAATGCCGTTATACAGCAACTGCAGGTGCAACAACCAGTTGGTAATATGGGAGCGCCACCTCGCGGACCCAAAATGACTACACCACCCATATATGATGGCGCAATGACTACTTGCGAGGGGTTTATTAATAGCTGCCGGTTGTACATGACGGCAAAACCCCAAGAATTCCCTACATTGCGAGTTAAAGTCACTTGGGTTCTCGGCTTTATGCAACTCAGCATGGCGCAGATGTTCAGGGATCACTTCCTGACCTATATGGTGACCCCAGATTATCAGGTTCAATATGAACAATCCACAGAACTGGACCAGATCGAATTATTGTATCGTGACATCTACAAAGCATTCGGAGACCCAAACAAACAAGCGACAGCAATACAGGAGATCACAACAATTAAACAGGGATCCAAGTCTGCCGAGGAGCACATTCAGCTCTTTAAACAGAGCTACATGCGATCAGGTTATGGAGAGACAGTGGGGATGCATGAGTTCAAGAGATCCTTGAACTCTCCCCTTTTGGATAAGTGCATGGCAGTACCGGAATTACCAACCACTCTGGAGAAGTGGTATGAACTGGTAATCAGGTTGGACTGCCAATGGAGACAGGCCGTTGCTGAACGGAAGATGTTCACCACTCGAGGAAGTAGTGGTACTGGCATGCAGACTGGCACAACACAATGTACTGGTCAACAGGGAAATACACAGAGGACAAACGCGAATCAACTGACTCAACGGAATTGGACACCTCCCGTCAACCGCCCTCAACAACAATGGAGAGCGCCAGCGACACCTGTTCAACGCGATCCCAACGCGATGCAGGTAGATTGAAACAGAGGTCCAATCAGATGTTACAATTGTGGCCAAACTGGTCACATGGCCCGCACTTGCCCAAACCCCCGCCAGCAGCAAACACGATTGATTAATGCTTGGAATGGTGGCTCGAATGCCAAGAGAGATGAGTTGTGGCAGATGGTGATGGCGGAAGGAAGTCAAGCGGGAGGTGGTGGTGCCCACATTGAAGAGGTTCAGGTTGTGGCTCCAGTAGCAGGCGCTACTGCAGCACAACCTCCAGCTGCTCCTACCCCATATGCACCCTCGGGTTTTCAATTCAGCCAATGAGAGGCTTCGACTCAGTGGCCAATGACAGTTATTGTACAGACAGTGCCCTATGTATCGATTACATACTGAATGAAAATAAGCAATTTGTACATGTCATAAGAAGCGAACCCCTAAGAGCAAAACAAAAAGGATTAAGAGCATGGACCGGCCCCTGGGTAACCAGGAGAATATGGAATGAGGACAGTAAGGAGGCTCTTCGAACTCTCCAACAATACATGCATAATCAACAGCTTCATGAAGTAATGGATTCACTAATTGCAGAATTAAATGCAATGAGTGAAGAGAATGCACTATCAGCCATCTACAAACTAAAACAAAAACCAACTGTTGTTTGAACAACTGGTATGAACCAGATGGACATTAAATGCGTTATCTCTACTACTGATACCCTGGAAACATTTGAAGTCAAGGCATTGTTGGATAGTGGCTGCACCAGATCATGCATAAATCAAGAATTTGTGAAGAAACACCGATTAAACGTCATACCCTTACCTCGCCCAATTCCTGTGTATAACACTGACAGGACAAGAAATAACATTGGGTTGCTAACACACAAAATACAACTAAGGGTTACCATTGGTGATCACATGGAACTCATGGATTTTAGCGTCGCCAACATCAGTAAAAATGAGATTTTCCTAGGTCATGATTGGTTGAAATACCATAACCCTAAGATTGACTGGAAACTATCTATGCTAGAATTCTCCAGATGCCTGGGTGTATGCTATAAAGGGAGCGTGGTGAACAGTCCAGAAGAGGAGGTACTGGACATAAGAGATTGGGATGAGATGGAAGAAGGTGATCGCCTTCTAGTGGTTCAAATCGGCCAAGAAGAATTACAACTGAGGACTTATCAATCTAAGGTGGGACAATTAGCTGAACAAGCTTATAAACCACAGCTTTCGCAAAATCTTGATGCAAAATTGTCAGGAGCTCACTAGTATAACCTTATACTGTGATCCCACAAATCCTCAGGCGTCACTCCAAGGTTGCTGAGGCAAAAAGAGAGAGAGAAACGATAAATGAATTGGGCTACTTAAGATGCTATACTGTGGATAGACAATCTAAGAGCTAGAGTACAAACAAGAATAAATGATGACTTAAAAGCAAAGGTAAAAAGAATGGCTTAAAGGGGGTTCGAACTCATGGCCTTCTCAGAGTTATCCGAGATGTCCGAGTCACCGAGATCCCCAATGAGACTGAGGTCGCTGAAGAAAAGAAAAGGAAAAGGAAAATAAGATAAGCACGTAGAAGATAAAGGGAGCGCTTAAATGATTAGATAGTGGGTGATAAGATAAGATAAAAGGGAAGAAAGAGAGAGAGAGAAATGAATCATAACATCACCCCCCCTTTAAGGATTGCACCCACGCAATCATAAAGAGTTGGCAACTGTCCTCACACCTTTCCATATCCTCCAATTCCGCTCCAACTTCTCCAAATACTCCCTCTCAAATTTACCATCTTCCCATCCAAACAATCACCAAGGTATCCGAGGCTCCATGTTATTTTCATAGTGCTTGAAATCTAGGTTTATGAGCGCTATACCTCTAGGTGCCGCTGGGTGTTTGTTATGAAATGCTTTGACTTTGTCTTGGGCATTTGTCATATTTTTAGCGGGCTCCCAAGTACTTTCTTTGACTGGATAACCATTCCACTTCACTAGATATTCTAGTTTTCCTCCGCGTCTAACTCTGCTGTCTAAGAGCTCTTCCACCTCATATTCTTCCTGGTCTCCTACTATCTCAGGGGGAGGGTGTCCATGGGTTTTCTGTCCAGGTGTAGTCGGTTCGATGTAGGGTTTGAGCTTGGATTCATTGAAGACATCGTGTATTTTCCAGTTGGTGGGGATCTCCAACTGGTAGGCTGAGTTGCCGATTTTCCTTTTAACTGTGAACGGTCCATAATATTTGTTATCCAATTTCTTGGACGGTCGTTTCATTTTGATGTCTGTCGAATCCAATAGTACCTTGGATCCAATTGCGTATTCTATGGCGGTTTTAGTGTGTTTGTCATATGACTCTTTCATCTTTTGATTTGATTTGAGAAGTGCCATTTTTGCCTTTGTGATTGCATCCTTAGTTCGCTCTAGAAAATCCTGTACCGTTTGATTCCTGGAAACTCCTGTTGGTTCCATTCCTGTAAAAGGGTTTCGACCATTGTTCAACATAAATGGTGAATATCCAGTTGTGCTATGAGCCCTATTGTTGTGGCAAAACTGGGCGATGGGTAGCCAGTCTGCCCAGTTATTTTGTTGGCTGTTTACATAAATGCGCAGATATTCTATGAGTTCTTGATTAACCTGTTCTGTTTGGCCGTCTGTTTGAGGATGGAACACTGTCGAGTAGTTTCCTGAAATCCCTAAACACCTGTACAATTCCCTCATGAAATTTGATATGAATTGGGTTCCGTGATCGCTTATCACTTTCTTGGGAAGGCCGTGTTCTTTGAATACATTGTCTTGGAATAATGTGGCTGTTCCCAAGGCAGTGATGGTAGAATTTGTCGGTATGTAGTATACCTTCTTTGTTAAGCGATCTATGATTACCATTACCATATCATATCCCTTTGATTCTGGCAGTGGCCCTATAAAGTCAATGCTGATAGTATGCCATGGTTCAGGAGGGACTTCATTAGGATGAAGGGGAGCCGCCTTTCATTGTCTGTTTGGTTTATTCATGGCACATCCTTCGCATCCCTTAATGAATTTCTCCACATCTGTCTTCATGTTAGGCCACCAGTAATTCCTGGTTATCAGTTCTATGGTCTTTGCAATTCCAGGATGACCATTGGTGGCCCAGCTGTGACAGATCGTGATAATGAGATTCCTAGTGTCCCGATCCACCAGTACATACATGCGATCTTGCCAATAGACCCATCGATCCTGAATTTTAAAATCAGGATCTTTGTTTTTTATTCCTTCGTGAACCTGTTTATCCCAGTGTCTTTTACCGAGTTTTGCAATTGCAGTTTCAGCTTCATTGAGTGCACAGTCATCGTCATAAATCCAAATGAACAAATGTTCCTTAAGGAGAATAGTGTTCTCATTATCATTCGTTCCTTTGTCATGTCCGGCACATCTCGATAAAAGATCGGGTTTTGTATTCGCTTGTCCAGGTCTGTGTTTTATCATGAAGTTATAGTCTTGAAGATCCGTTATCCATCTAGCTTGGCGGCGGTTTAGGTTTTGCGGCTTCCTGAAGTATGTTAAGTTCTGATGATCCATCAGAACTTCAATTGGCTTTTCTGCTCCTTTAAGGTAGTGAGACCATTCGTAAAAGCTTGCCATAATAGCAAGCATTTCCTTATCGTAGATTTTGTAGTTACGTTCTGCCTCGTTTAAGGACTGAGACATGTACGCAACTGGTTTCCAGGTACCGTCCACCTGCTGTTGAGATAAAATGGATCCTAGGGCAAAATCTGACGCATCAGACTCAACTCTAAACTGTTCGGTGGTATTAGGAATAACCAAGATGGGTTGTGTTGTGACTTTTTGTTTTAACCCATTCAACGCCTTGTCTTGGTCCGGTCCCCATTTCCAGTCCACCTTACCAGTTAGGATAGTAAGCGGTTTGGCAATCCTAGTGAATCCCTCGATGAACCTTCTGTAAAAGTTACAGAAGCCGAGGAATTGCTGGAGCTCTCACTTACAGGTTGGTCTTGGCCACTCCGTAACCCCTTTGACCTTAATTGGGTCCATTTGAATTGAGTTTGCTGATATTATCAGGCCGAGGAATTCAATTTCAGTCTTTTCGAATTGACATTTTTCTGGTTTAAGCGATTATTGATGTTCCTCGAGTTTAGCTAATACCTGTGCGACTCATTGTTGGTGTTCTTTGAGTGTTTTAGTGAAGACGAGTATATTGTCCATGTAAACACTCATCCATCCCTCGGCGATCTCATTTCTGAATATGTCGTTCATCATTGTTTGAAAGGTCGCCGGAGAATTCGTAAGTCCAAAGAACATTACCAATGGTTCAAATAGTCCCCAATTAGTTCTGAAAGCTGCTTTCCATTCGTCGCCATCCTTGATCCTGATATTGTTATACCCCCACCGGATATCCATCTTTGAGAAGTATTTAGCATTGGATAACTGATTGATTAATTCACTGATGAGGGGTAGGGGATATTGGTTCTTTATAGTCATTTCATTTAACTTCCGATAGTCCTGTACAGGTCTCAAGGATCCATCCTTTTTCTTTACAAAGAAAAAAGGGGATGCCATAGGCAATTTACTGGATCTGATCCGTCCAGAGTCAAGGTTTTCCTTAAGAAATTCATCTAACTGCCGCTGTTCAATGTTGTTTAATGGGTAGATTTTGCAATCTAGGTTTTTTGCGTCGGGGATTAGTTCAATGGCATGATCCCAGGGATGTCACGGTGGGAGTTGATCGAATGTTTCTTTTTCAAATACCTTTCGGTAGGGCTTACAATAGGTGGGTATTTTGGCATTTAATTCCTTAGATGTCTTAGGAACATATGCCTGTTCTGCTAATTGTCCCACTTTGGATTGGTAAGCTCATAGCCTTAACTCTTCTGGTCCGATATGTACAGCCAACAGATGGTCACCCTCTTCTAATTTGTCCCAATCCATTTTATCCATGGATTCTTCCTCAGGGGACCCCACATCTGACCCTTCTTTACATGAACCAGGGCATCGTGAGAGCTCAAGTGTAGCGTTCTTCCAATCAATCTTAGGATTATGATGCTGTAGCCAATCATGTCCTAAGAAAATGTTGTTTTTACTGATATTGGTGACGCTGAAGTCCATTAGCTCTATGTGATCACCGATCTTCATCCTCAGTTGTATTTTATGCGTTAGGGATCCAATATTATTTTTTGTCCCATCTGCATTGTATACTGGGATTGGTCGAGGTAGGGGTATGGTGTTTAATCAGTGTTTTTTCATGAATTCCTGGTTAATGCATGACCCTGTACAACCACTGTCCAACAATGCCTTAACTTTGAAGGTCTGGAAGGTATTGGTGGTGCTGATGATGGCTTTAATGTCCATCTGATGGTTTCCGCTAGTACAAACTATTGTCGGTTTGTTTTTAAGTTCATATATTGCCATCAGAGCATCATTTTCACTCATTAAATTGAGTTGGTCAATAAGTCCATCCATTACCTCCAAGATCCGTCTATTGTGTGCATATTGTTGGAGGGTCCTTACTGCTTCTTTCTTCTCTTCATTCCAAATACGCCTGGTTACCCAGGGACCGGTCCAGGTTCTTAATCCATTCTTATTCACTCTTAGGGGTTCACTCCTTATTCGGTTCAAAAGATGAGAATGTTCTTGTAGTATGTAATCGATACACACTGGTTCATCTACATAGTTCAAACTAGGAGCCAATGAAATGGAGTCATTCATTGGCTGAATGGAAAACTCTGAGTGTGTGGGGCTGTCTGTGTAGCCTGCGCTGTAACCGGTTGTACAACTGGAACCTCTTCAATATGTGTTGTATTACCGCCTCCTGTCTGGTCACCACTGCCCATCATCAACCTCCACAACTCGTCCCTTTCTTCATTGGTGCCACCATTCCAGGCGCTTACCAATCTCGTCTGTTGCTGTTGGGGACTGGGACAAACGCGAGCCATGTGACCAGTCTGGCCACAATTGTAGCATCTGATTGGTCCACGGTTCCGATCAACCTGCATCGCATTTGGATCTCGTTGTGTGGGTTGAACCGGAGGTCTCCAGGGTGTCTGCTGTGTCCTGTTGACCAATGGTTGCCAATTCCTTTGTGTGTGTTGGTTAACGCTGATAAGGAGCACAACTTTTCGCACTGAAAAGTTAGAGCTAGAGGTAGACATTGCCTCACCTCTGTGGAATTTATCGGAGACACCAAGTGACCAGTACTGAATTTATCGGAAGTG